>JAKCPI010029520.1:0-10182 GCA_023213315.1 Euborellia annulipes | reverse complement strand
GTGAAAAAGATTGATTTGAGATTAAAAGGCCCGGGCCCCCCTGAGGAAAAAAAAAATTCAAGAAAATGATTTTTTTTAATTGAAATTTTAACCATGAAAATTATTTTTTATTAGAATTTTAAGGTGGGAACGCAATAGCCCCCCCCCCTTGCCTCCCCTGTCTGCGGTCCTGATTGTGGAATATATCCGACCTGATATATTGATTGATATTGTAATCTTACTAATTGATTTTAATTTGTATTTTTTTTTCTCTTTTTTTAAGTGAATCGTTTATTTCAGAAACCACCTAAGTGACAAAATTTCAAATCATGTGTTTTTGGTGCTACTGTACAACAGTTACTACAACAGTTAAGAGTGAACAGATAAAACTGCGTTGGCTGTTTTTATATATCTACCAGTGGCGTATTCAGGGGAGGGGGCAGGGGCCGGGCCCCCCCCCCCCAAAGCCTTCTCCAAAACAAAAAATACCTATTGTTTTCCCTAATGATTTTTTTTTTTTTAAATAATTATTTTATTAACTCTCATAAATTCTAAAAATCTAACAAAAAAACTTATAAATAATTGAAAAAATCTCTAATATTTGCGAATTTTGTATTAAAATTATTTTTTATTTCAAAAAAAAAAAAAAATTTTTTATTTTTTTTTATTTATAATTATTATATTATCTAAAAAAAATTTCTCCACTTTAGGTTTCTTGGAGAAAGGGGGGGGTTCATAAACTTTTGGCCCCCCCCCCCCCCCCCAAGCAGAAATCCTGGCTACGCTACTGATATCTAGGGTAACAAAATTGTTTAAAATAATAAAACTGCATTATTATTTACACTTTAGATTAAAATTAGACATACAATGAAAATGAAAGGGGGGGGGGGCGATATGTTTTAGTCAGCCTCCAGAAAGGGGTGATGGGCCAAAAAAGGTTGGGAACCACTGTGTTAGATTGTGCCACCTTTATTCACCAAATTATTTTTTTAGAACAAAACAAATTGTTTTTGTCCACATCTGCCTCTTCACTGTCCAAATCTACCTCACCCAAGAGGTACATTGGGACAATTTGGATTTTTTGGAAAATTGCAAAAATCTAATTCATCTATTGGTGAATAAGCGCTAAGCCTATGGCAATAGATAGTGCATTTATCAGTCTCAACAACATAACATTATATGATCAAAAATATTGAAAGCCAAACTATACACAGCTAATTTTATTTGTACTGTCCCAATGTCCCGCCCTCTCCCCTAGGTTTAAGCAATCTTATTTTCTATTGTAGTGATATAATTCATCACCGAAAGGAGTGACAGTTTGAGGGTGGGTGGATAGTTATTTGAACCTCCAGAAAAACATCTGTGCGTAACAAACATAAGGGGAATAAAAAACCGGGGTGAAAAATTGATTGATTTCGAGGCCTATCATTAAATGTTGAAAAAAAAATTTAATTTCAATTACGCTGTTCCAAGAAATTAACGCACCATTAGGTAAAATTATAATAAGTTATATATAACAAAATTAGCATTTTCTTTTTATTAAAATCAAATATAGCCTACTTATTTGGTGCCGTCCACATATTACGTAACTCCTTTTTTGACGATTTTCTAGCGGGGGGGGGGGGAGGCATGCCATAGTTGGTCACATACAAACAAACCCCACTACAAATATTATGTCACAACATAGAACCATCCCACCCCTCCCGAATAAAATTTCTTATACAAAATTCATATTTTTGTAAATTTTCTCTCGTGGCTCAAATAATCACTCCATTTTTCCCTGTTGCGAATATCATTCGACTTTTTTTTTTTTAACTGAATTTTTTTTTTTTTTTAATTTTTTATAAATTCAACTTTGTATTGTTATGTCACACTTAGAGAAACTCCCCATGTCACAATTAGTAACGTTTTGTCCAGACCCCCCCCCCCCCCTAACGCGTTACGTAATATGTGGACGGCCCCTAAGGTTCTAGATACCAGATAGGGACTTGATTGTGACGTTCACTGTACCTAACTTAAATATAAAATTTCAACCTCGTAGCTCATTTCCTTAATGACTTAAACCATCACAAACAGATAAATAAATAAATAATTTTGGTGTTTTTGCCTAGTATAGCGACAATAATTTTCTTAAACCAAATTCAGTAAAAAAATTTACACTTTTATCACATCGTAAATTTTATACTGAAATAATTTAAATTTAAATTTTATCTCAATTTTTAGAACCTCATCATAGAGTAGTAACAGCTCTTTTATTAAATGTCCTAAAACCAGTAAATAAAGGAAATTACTTCCCTTTTATTTTCTAAAAACCTGGCATCGGAAATGTTTACACTTCGTTTAAAGTGTCTCTCCAGTAATTGAAAAGCTCTCTAGTCACCTGTCTTTTGGCTCTTATAAATGATTTGGAAAACCTATATATATTTACATATTTATTTATTTCTTTTCTTTTATAAATATTAATGAACCTTTTCTTTTGTCTTTTAATGTTACTCGTAAAAGATAAAGGGTAAACAAAAAAGTATATTAAATAAAACAAAAAAATTCCCAGCGAACCAGAATTACACAAATTTTTATTATTTTGTTTTATCATTTCTCAGTTGTCTCCAAATCTCTGAAATGTTATATTTCTAAAATTTCTATGTAGTTTTTCAGATGCATATGTGCTGTTGGATAGCGGATTCTTACGAATTGTTAAAAAAATGAAATTCAAACCATTAATTCTTAGCAGAGACATTTATTTATTGGTTGACGAGGATGTCTCTGCTATGAACTGATGGTTTGTGTGTTTCACTTTTCAAACAATTCCTTAGAATCCGTCGTCCAAAAGCGCATGCACCTGAAAAAAGTTACATAGAAATTTTAGAAATATATTGCATACAGGTGTAATATTATCGTTTTTAAGATTATTAACATCTGAAATTTTAATATTTTAATCAATCATAGACTAGACTTGTTCGATAATTAAAAGTTGTGAACTGTACGACCATCACACCAAATTTTTTTTTATTAAATTATTTTTCTTTAAATTCCCCATTTAATTAATAATTTTAGATGTTATAAAAACAGTAGGTCATAAGTTTCATCCATTTATTAAAAATTATCATTTTCAACATACTTCCATTCAAGTGTGAAATTACTTCTGAAGATGAATAAAAGTGTCAAAGAGTTAAAATGTTATTTTTTAATAAATCATTGAAAGTTATGACCTGGTGTTTTTAATTTCTCTTAAATACATTATGTTTCATCTTGAGCCTACGATTAATAGTTTAAATCTAATTGGATTGTTGGTGTTTGCGAACGCGATATCTTAGAAATCTAAAGGATTATAAATTCTATTATTATTCGGAGAGAAGTTGCTATTGATTGTCGAAATTAGTAGGAGCAAGTGCAGGAGCACCAAATAATAATAATAATAATAATAATAATCATTACTAAAATAGTTAAAATATTTTTGAGATCTATACCGGTATATTAGAGTTATTATTATTCAATAGATTCGAACTTGACAAGTCATAGATATATTTAAACAAATTTGTGAGTTTATTTGTGTTTACTAAACGCCCACCTTTCTTTTTGAAGAAATTATATTTTGATTTATTAGAAATTTTTTTCAATAAATAATCTTCCTGATTTCCTGACTCATTCTTGGGAGAAAAAAAATAAATGCACTTGTAAACTTTATACACCAGCTGATTTTTTTTTAGTGATAAATAGATTAAATTTTGCCAATGCATATGATAAGATAACATCTAAAAGCTTCATTCATCTATTGATTGATGCTTCTTGATTTACTTTTCAATTTCATTTTCTATCATATATTAAATAATTAACCTATATACTATCGATTATTAAAAGCGTCTCATTCTGGCCCAAAAAAAAAGTAAAAAAATAATTTCAATGCGTGAAAAAAATTATAAATTTAAAAATATTGTCTTTATCTCATTTATTAGGTAAATTAAAGTAATTATTCCTTTTTACTTTCTCTTACCCTATATATGGAATATATAGAGAAAGTATTGCGATCATGTCAAAAATTCGAAGTCGAGATTTTGATGGACAATTTTATTCAACTAATGAAAATTTACTCCAAGGTGCAAAAAACGAATAAATGATCCTAGCTCATGCGAATTTACTCCGATCGCTATAGTTGTTTTGGCGGAAGGTGTGTGCAGTGCTATTAACCTTCATTCTGATCCGTATCACAATCGTCCAATTATTCTGCGAAATATCGCGACTGGGCCAACCTGCCCCGTGGGCCAACCTGCCCCGGTCTCCCCTACATGTTTTGAGGTCCCCTCAGTCCAAAAAAGTGGGTTCCACATTACATTTGGAGGAATTGATCTGTCTGTATGTCTATCTGTGTGTAACGATTTTAAGCATGAAGGAATTAACTACCGGAGCTACCGGATTGAAATTTTATATTTAAGTTAAGTACCCTCCCGGACTCTCAAAATAAGCTTTTGAACAAACTCGGCCAAAAAGTACTAGTACTTTACTGATGTACTTTTTCAGTTTTTTCGATTTTCGCTAGGAGTTTGTTTAAAATTCATAAATCAAATATTTTTTAGATGCTCTTTAAAAAGTAAGGAAATTTTGAATCAATTGACTTTTTATTTATTTAGTTAATTAAGATACTATGGGAAACTAAATATATCTCGACACAAAAAAATCTGGTGTGACAAACACGGTTCATAACTTTCTTTTACCGAAAGGTAAGAGAGTCACACCAGATTTTTTAATTAGCGACTGTCACAGGTTGACACTATTGATGATATTCATCAAATGAACCAAGTTTAGGCTATTGTAAACAGGAAATAAAAATAACGTATAGAACATTTTATTTTCTGAATTAAATTTTTAAGTGTAAAATTACGATAATAAATAATGACCGTTTAAATCAATAAAAAATATTATTTCCTTTTGTCTTTTCCAAACGTGTCAATCACTTTTTTCATAAACGCTATTTTGTTGATCTTAATTTTTTTTTATTTTTGAATAAAAGAAGGCTTCGTATAAATCTATTAATATTCTTCTTCTTCTTCTTTCCTCTCTATATTATTTACACGGATCGCACTCTTCTACTTCACACTCAACCCAAAGCGGTTGTCTGCGACAGCCAAGCATTAGATTCTCGAGTATAGAGTCCCGGGTTCGCTGTCCGTCCCAAGCGAGAAAAATGCAAAATTTCCAAACAGTGAGCAAGATAAATTTGATGAATTTGCTCGCCAAAGGCAAGTGGAAAAGTACGCCGGAGGCGTTTTTTTAATAATTGACCTCCCAAATTGTTATATCGCCCTGCCATTAATTTACTTGGATATTTAAAAGTAATAAAATTATAAAAAATTATAAATAAACTTGAGATTGATATTCCCAAAAGTCGCATTCATTAACTAATATTTAACCTAGAGCAGATGAATATGTTCCATGTTTTGATGGGCCTTGGGGATGACATATCGTAGGAAATAAGAGAAGAATTGATTGATGGCTATGTTGACAAGTTGGTCATCATTCTAGCCACAAGGACCTATATTAAGAGGGGACCCAAAGCCATATCAAAACGATTAGATAGTCATAAGCTAAATCAACTTTAAACCGATCATTCTAAGTCTTGTTTAAACTCATCGCTTGTTGAACTAATAAAATCATCCAGGTTTGTCTCTAGGCCACTCCATTAGAGACCTGCTATCGGGCATATTGTTCATCCGCAAAACGTCAAAATACATCAGGGTGTAAAGGGGAATTGTCATCTTTTTATTATGCATCCATTCGCAAATAATATAATTTACGTGATTATAAGTGATCCTTTCATAAATAAACGATATTGTTTATATTAATTATCATTTCACTGATAAACATAGGCGCTTATTCAATGAAAGAGTTTAAAGAAAAATCATTAAACAATTTATATATGGTCATCCAATAATAATATTTTAATATAAAATTATAAGAGGCTTAAAACCATCATTGATAATAATATTTTAATTTTTTAGTTAAATTCTGGGACGAGGTTTTACCTTGAATTCTCTTAAATCTGCAACAGCTACACTCGACGAATGATGATTAATTTAAAAAAAACATTGTGTGGTTTTATGAATCCACGATCAGATTTAAGAGAATTCAATAACATTTTAGTCTATATAAAAACTAATTGTATATTTTTTGGGTGAGTGGCAGCTAAGATTAAATTTAAAGACGAGAAACAAAATAAAAAAAAGTTTTTCCTCTCCAAGTCGACATTTCACTCTTCTCTTCTGGCCTTCTTCAGGTCATGTGATACAGTATCTATCACTTCCTCAAGTATTATCATAATACAATCAAACAAATCTCGACTCACAAGCAATATTTTCCACAAAGTTTTCTCAGGGATCACCAGTGACAATCGATAAACACGTTTATTAAAAAATTGTGATCTAAAGAAAGTCGGAAGACGCGACCGAAACGTCTACACATTATTATTACTAAAAGATAGAAAAGAAAACACACGTTTCCTTGCCTTCTGCTGCTGGCACACTTCGAAAAACATCGCTTAAATCATAGGAGTCATTCCATTTCAAATCAATACAGTAAAGTAAATTTTCAACCCGACTATCTCCGATTTTAATAAAATTTGGTGTGTTCATTGTACATGACGAGAGAATTTTTTTTTTTTTTTTTATTCATTTCGTCTTAGCCCAACCCAAATATGACGAGAAAATGAAAAATGCCAAATTATAGAATTGTAGCACAAATACAACAAAAGTAAATCGTTATTAAACTATGTTATATAGTGTAACATGAAGAAGCAAATATATTTTTTTCATCAATTTAGAAGGTGGGGTGTTTCGAGTTATTCAAAGTTAAAAGTCAAAATCACTGATCTTAATTATGTACGTTGTTTGAATGTGGCCATGTTGCACATCATTTGAAATGTTGTTTCCCGGCCTTTCTAAAATTAGTTGTTTTACAGTTCTATCTTTATTAGAACATAAGTTTTAGCTGTTTTTGTCTGCACTGTTTGTGAAATTTTCCGAACTTTGGACATTTTTTGGGCAGCCATTACTTTTGTTGTATTTGTGCTACAATTCTATAATTTGGCATTTTTTATTCTATCGTCATGTACAATTAACACACCAAATTTTATTAAAATTGGAGATAGTCGGGTTGCAAATTGTACTTAACTGTGTTGATTTGAAATGGAATGAATTACTCATAAGTTTTTATCGCCTTCCACTGATCCATAGCGTACCACACTCTTATACACAGACAGACGGACGGACATATATTTTTTTTAAAGTTTTTTTGAGCCATGTCAAAAACGTCGAAAATTCCCTACTTCGTATACGATAAAGTAAAAAATGTTATTGAACAGTCTAATGATTGAAAGCTAAAGCTAGAGGAAATGACAAATCAGAATCACTTCAACATTTATTGATTAAACCTCTCTCACATCTCTTCTGAGGGATTAATCTCGCTCAATTCTGGTTTATATACTTATAGATAAATTATAAACGTAAAAAATTCTTTAATTTGATAAGGATAGCGAATAGCAGGCAGGAAAAATCAAATCAGACAAAAACTAGATCAATTTTTATCAGATTTTCCTTTATTTGATCGTCGACGTTTCGGACGCCATTTGGTATTCAAATGGCTTAAATAAAATCATCGGACTGCCGATGACCCTTTGTATACAGGCAGGCGCGCTACCAACTACGTGAAGCCCGAGGGCAAAAATTATTCCTTGAGATTTTAACAATTCTCGGCGTGCTAGCTAGATCTCTCAGAATCCAAGTCGTTACCTTTAATTTCATATTCTTTCGGCTCAGCTACCATATAGAGTTTATAAATTGTTAAATGTGTAATTTTAAAATATTTTTCGTTTGCCCTTTTTCTTCTGGATCACTCATCCAAAGTTCAGCGTTATTTGCCCTTGCTTCACAACAAATATCTTGTTGGCCATTCCTCGTTTTCCAGGTCTTTAGTTAAAGTGACCTAGACCCCTTTAACTTTATTTATATATTTAATAAAGTAAGACACTCAGTAACCTACTAATTCATATTCTTTTTGGGTTTTCATATTCCTAAATCAAAAATATTTTATATAGATATGAATCACCTTTAATATATAGGTATAATTTTAAAAGAGCGGCGCTAGAGAAGTTAATTTATTGTATTTATATATTGCGATTTATTATCTTTCTGATAAGATTTTTGTTTTGCTTGAAGAGGAGGTATTGATATTTATTAAATCCTTTTTTTGCCGACCACAATAGATTCAACACCGAATTTAAGGTATACATTTTTTACCATAGTGAGGGCTTTTGTACTTAATAATATAGTACAAACAATTTTTAAGAGAGCTTACAATTTTATTGTTAGCCTCTTCTAGTTTCAGATAGATTTCTAGGTTGCTTCTTTTGAAATAATTAAACAGACGAAACATTCCTTTACTTGTTCTGATTAAAATCTTTTTTCTAAATAAATTTGTCAAAAGTACTTGTATTATTATATTATTTTTTAATCGCTTAGAAATTTTGTTCAAAATATATAACATGTTATAATATATTTTCGAGTTTAGGCTTTCACAGTTGTTATCTTTAATAAAAGAATTTGATTTTCGGTTTAACTGTGGTTTATTTGTAAAAATCTTATGTGACTGGTCGCACAGCACACAACTTTCTTTTACCTTTGGTAATCGAAAGTTGTGTTCTGTGCTTGTCACACCAGATTTTTTTGTGTCGACATATATTTAGGTATTTTAGAATTCATGATGTAAAATTTATAAACATGGGAAAATTTTTATATTTTGTTATCATGGCAACCATTTCTCTTATCTTTCACATGAAATACAAGAGTAAAGTGGTATTCAAACAATTTTGAGGGCAAATTGAAAATATACATTTAAAAGAGCAAGTAAAAAATAATTGATTTTTGAATTTTAATCAAAATCGTTAGAGCGAATTTTGAGGAAATCGAAAAAAAAACTGAAAAAGTACATCAGTAAAGTACTATTACTTTTTTCTGATTCTCTCTCTATATATTAACATATATAGATTATAATATATATTAACATATATAGAGGTAAGAGAAAGTAAAAAATTACAATTTTTACGAACAATTTATTGTAATTTTTACAAATAAACCACAGTTAAACTGAAAATCAAATGCTTTTATATATGTTATAATTAAAGCCCGGATTTTTATGCAGTAAAAACCCCTAAATATGCCATATAATATGCAGTAAAAGTATTAATATTTTAATACTTGCAGCATTATACATGTATATATGACAAAAATATCAAGTAAATGGCTTCCAATTAAAGGTAAATCATGTTTTCAACTTATGTAAAACTAATAGTGTTTTATTTTTGGAAGGAGATAGTGCAAAAAGTTTTATATCTTCAACTTTATGCAATATGGGAAAATAAGCATTATAAAATTTGAACCATTGCGCTAAGGGGGCATGATTCGGATGGGAAATTGGTTTTCCGGGACACACATGTTAGCAAATAGAATATGCAATTGCATAGGAATCCGGGCTCTAGTTATAATTATAATATTTCAATATAAGATCAGATTTTTTTGACGACCCGTATATCATCAAAAGTAAACAATGAGTTATCGGCAAATTTTTTTTTAAATTATTTTTCCTTCATTTGAAAATCTCTTAAAATAAGATAATTGAAAAAAAATAAATAAATAAAAATCATTGATTTTCTAATAACTCTTTTCCTCTTTAATTACAAGCCTTGATTTACAACAAAAATCATTTAAACATATATTTATACGTATATGTGTTTTTGACAGGGCTTAGAGTTGAAGTGGGAGATTCTAATTCTTCTTTTCACTTTTTTCATCTTTCCCAAAATCTTTACAAATTATTTGAAAATATCTTGGTTAAAATAGGATGGAATATCAGATTATTTTTAAGCCAAATCAATACCTATAAATAAAAGTACAAAGTCAAATATACAGTATAAATAAAAACAACTAGGAAGCTTAAGATCTGGCTTAAGATTGATTCTCTCGCTCTCTTTCAAAAAAAATTTTCGAATTTTTTGACCTCGCCCCTTACCTACTCTAAAATATTTTAATTGTATTAATGATGCGCTATTCCCATGGATATCATAAGGTTTTCGTGTTATTTTGATTAATAGCTACTATAACACCTCAAAATATTTTTATTCTCCGTTTTATCTTCGAGATCTGAATCCGCATCCCTGGC
>JAKCPI010029519.1:0-31189 GCA_023213315.1 Euborellia annulipes | reverse complement strand
ACTTTTCGCCTTTGTGATCAAAGTTCACTGTTAGAATCTTATTGATTAATTATTCTAAGAAACATGATTCCTTCTCTTTTCATGGCTAATTATTGGATTTAATTGTTTTGGTAAATAAAGGGTAAATCTCAGGGGCCGCTTAAGTGAGAAAAACTTATTTATTGTGTAAATGAAACACATCGGATGATCATACGTATATATAAGGAAATTTTGGGGGAAGATCCCATTATTCATAAAAAATTAAATTGAATTATCTAATCTACTTTCTTAGATGACTGATAAACTCTAAAAATCACATAATAATGTTATATATTTGATATTAATTTTTATTTTTTAAAGAAAAGAATGGCAGCTAGATATTATTTCACTTATTAGGCCCTCTATGCTGACGTTTCTTGTTTCTTGATTAAGACCATCCTCAGAGCTCGCGGGCTGTCAATATAGGAGAAACGTAAGCATAGAGGGTCTAATAAATGAAATAATATCTAACTGCCATTCTTTTCTTTACACAATAACGATTATCCAGCTATAAAATATTCTTAAATTCGACGAGTTGTGGTATGATGGAAAGCAGGATTGAAACCTCTATTATACAGACACCTTTAAAGAAAGGGCGGATACAGGGGGGGTAAATATTTTTTATTTTTAATGTAAAATTTTAAAAATTAACACTTAGTAAACAAGTACAGAATGCGACTTTAAATTACCGAAATTAAGAAAAAAATTGTTTGCCGTGAGACCAGTCACACCAGATTACTTCCCCCTATCCCAGAGAAACTCCTCTGGATCCGCCCTTGCTTTAAAGAAAACTTTTTCGGCCAAATTTATTCAGCAGGTGTCTTGTCTGTTTAGAAATAGAGTTGTTAGACAACTGAAAATGGCTCAATAAATTTGGCAGAAACGTTTTAAAGGAGGCTGTTTAATAGAGGCTTCATTCCTGACTGCTTTACTCCCAAGGGCGGATACAAGGGGGTAAAGGGGGTAATTATCGCCCACCCGAGACTTAGGAAAAATATATTTTTTAGGAAAAAAATTGTATTTTTAATATAAAATTGTAAAAATTAATACTTAAAAATTTGATTTGTATATATATGCTGGTAAACAATTACAGAATGCACCTTAAAATTACCGATAATAAGAAAAAATTGTGTGTTGTGCGACCAGTCACACCAGATGACCCCCCCCCCCGTGAAACACCTTTGGATCAGCCACATCACATCTCGTCCCATTCTTCATCAATTTATTTTTATATCCTTTATAGAAGAACTCTAAATCTCAATTTTTATAAAAAAGTAATTATAAATTTAGATAACTCTAGATAAAAATATTTAAGAATAATATTTCAGAAATCAATAAAGAGTAAGTTGCAAATAAATATTGAACTTATAATATAATACAAAAAACCTGACTATTGCATACGATAATTGGCAAAAAATAATTCATTTTTTTTTTGGGAGGGGGTAAATGGTATAATTAATGCTGGGAGGGGGTAGTTGATGTATGCAAATACTTGTGGTTCACAATTGAAAGAGTGACTATTTCAAACGAACACAGCGCTAAAAACACTAAAAAAAATTAGCTACTTTAAACTCTTTTGCCCTCGTGGCTAGGTGTAGAGGTTAGCGTGCTAACCTCGTATACCAAACGTCGGGGGTTCGGACCCCAGGCAGTCCGATGATTTTATTTAAGCCACTTGGATACCAAATGGCTTAAATAAGAATGCCTGGCCTGGACCCCATATATGTATATTAAATCAATAACGGTTATCGTAAATGTCTTACATGGCCTGAGATGCCGAAAAGACAGTGTGAATGTGTGTGTGAGTGTGAGTGTGAATGAGAACTAAATACGTTACTAATTAACATTATTATATAATGTGTGTATCCATTTGCAAAAAAAATATAAAATTAGGTGGCAATATAATTAAGCTTATATATATACCTTGGAATAGGCCTGCTGTATTTATTTAAAAAAAAATTAATACAGTATTTTAATGTTTTTGAATCTTACTGAAAAAATTACAAAATAAATTTCATGAATATCTCTCTGCTTCTTTTAAAAAATATTTTTCTATCTAGCTTTCCAGTTCCTCATAGTAATCTTAAGATTTAGTAAGAGTTTGTTTAAAATATCTAAAACCGTTATAATAGATTCCATATGAATGAAGTTATAAATAGTTGTTCAAAGAGAAATATGTGTAACCTCATTAGCTTTAATGTCTCTCCGTTCAAGGAAAAATGTTTATATGAATGAAGATTAAATATTCAAATAAGAAAAATAATTGTAAATGTAATTATTATTTATTTGTCAATGGATTGATTTAATACGGCTTAATGTAATTTTTTTATTATTTATCAATTTCGACAGCCGTTTAGGACTAGAAACAACGTAAGAACAATAAAATCTTCAAAAATATTATTCAAGATTATCCAAAATAAAATAAATTTAATAAATGAACAAAAATATATTAACCTAATTATTTTGTTACATTGCAAAAATGAGAAAATATCCATTTAGTTATCGTTAACAGTTAGCTCTATGATTGGTGCAATTATTTATTTATATTTTACAAGCACAGCGCGGCTAATTAGTCGAGCGAGATGCTAAGCGTGCGGTTTTTATGGTTGCTCCAACTGTGGTACGCCGCTTCAATGCGTTTTCTATAATGATATATAAATAATAATAATAATAGATGATGCCCTCGAGCCTGGTGTCGGGCTGGCCTTGTATACCAAGAGTCGCGGGTTCGGATCCCAGGCAGTCCAATGATTTTATTTAAGCCATTTGGATACCAAATAGCTTAAATAAGAATGCCTGGACCCCAAATATATATATTCATTAACGGTTATTGTATAAAGTCTTTTATGGCCTGAGTGCCGAAAAGACTGTGTGAATATGTGTGTGAGTGTGAGAAAAAAATGTGAGTGCATGGGCGTAACTAGGGGACCACAGAAAGCTCCCTGCCCCAAGAAAAATTGAGAAAATATGAGGCTTTCCAGGCCTCCCGGAAAATAGCTGGTCCCATGCCCCCCCCCCCCCCCCAGCCAAATTCTCTAGTTACGTCCATGTGTGTGTGTTAAAAAAAAAAAACAGATGACAGGGTAAAGATAAACATACATCGATGCCGCATTATACATGGCGATGTACCGCAGATGTAGTGACCATTGAAACAGCAGTTCAAAGCGGCCAAATGTAGGCAGAAAATAATGGAAATTAAACTGATACAATCTACTGACACGACCAGCAGCGCGTGGCCTTCCACTTGTATACAATATGACAATGTACGAGTATTCTTCAAGCTGGAGAGAAGTTAATATTAAAATAATAAGATTTCATTATCATTGATTCTTTATCATTAAAAAATGTAGCAAATGAAATATTGCTGTGTCAAAAAATGAAGCGATTTGCTTCTTCGGATATATATATATAAATTTGTGATCTAAAAATTTATATATATAGATCTATATATATAAAATAAAATATATCTCTTAATATTATACATACATAAAAAATCATTTGGATGGATAGTTGGATCAAGCGTTTGTCTTTAGGTTTTTTTAAATTAAACTGTATTTGTCAGTTATTTTCATTTTCTTAAAATTATCTCACTATTTAAATTCATGCACCATTCAATATAATTTGTATGAGAATTATAGGCTTTATTTGGAATTTAAGATTGGCGCAAACCTCGAAAAGGTGAGATTTGAGCTCATTTCACTCTCCAATGTGATGAAGAATCTGTGTTTTTTTTTCGAAAATACTTTTTTTAAAGAAAGGGATGAAGAATAATGGAATATGAGTAAGGTCCAAGTCTTTCAAATTATTTCGTTCCAAGAAATTGTTCGTTTATGAAAATACTGAAGAGTAAGAAGAGAAGGATTTGGTTAAATAAAAATTTGGAGATGATTATTCGGATCTTCACCTCCCGCTATATGTCTACGTTTCGGAATTGCTAACCCCTGAAGAAGAAGTCGTTAGAACTCCGAATCGTAGGCATTTAGCGGGAGGAGAAGATCCGAATAAATTGGCCTGATAATCAAAACAAAATTGTTATTTATCTACATCCTTCTCAATAACATTATTCACCAGACTGTCCCCTATCTTTAACTGGAGAGCAAGTTGTTTAATTAAAGAATTAAAAACCCCTCTGAGAGAAAAAATGGTGCACTAAAATACTTATTTTCAGTCTTATTTTTTTAATATCATTTTTTATTTAAAATAATTAAATTATATAGTTAAAAATATTTATAATGATGAATTCTATTGTATAAATATTTTTATTTAATACTTGATAAAAAATATGAATAATTATTAACTTTAGGTAAAAAATAAAACTAAAATGTAATAAAATTCCTCTACTATAATATAATTAATATACTTTATAAAAAATTAAGATGAGGTCAGCTGCCGTATCTTTCTCTTTTTTTTTTCAATACTGTATTGGTTAATTGAGAATAAGAGAATGTTCTTTAAATACACTTTTATCGTTAAAGATATATTCAATTGTGAGACCGGAAAAGTTCCATGCGACTGTCGGAAATGAGATTCTTTTTGCAACAACTGAAATCGCAGAGACCCTCGTCTTCACCGAAGGCCTCGCCGTCCTCCAGGGTAACCGGGAGGGCCTTATTCAGAGTTTCCGGAAGTAGAAGACAAAGCCATGCACCGATGATTGCCATACCACCCAAGATTAGATCGGGGATAGCGTGCCAAAAATGAGCCTGGAACAATTACACAATAAAAAAAAAAATGTCTTTTGCTGGCCTCTGAGATCGACTGCGCCCGACGGAGGGAAATAAAAATTGATGCTTTCGGTCTTTATTTATTCCTCACTACAAGATCTACTCAGCTATCCACCTCACACTAAGAAGTCATTAGCAGACTGTAAGTCTAAAAGAATCAATTAAGAGAACTCTTTAGTATAATTTCTATGACATAATGTCAACAAACTGTGATACTATAATATCTAATAAGTATTTATTATTAATCTTAAATTGACGTAAAGAGTAGCATACCATGAAGGTCAATAATTAGATGTGATCATCCATCCAAGGTCAGAGAGAGTTTAGTACGTCTAAGAATTTTCCCAACTGATATTAAAAAAAAAAAACATTTTCCGTAATGTAAGTTAATGTGGGGGCAGCCACCCTTTCCAATACCGGTTAAGGTAGAGCCCTACACATTAATAAATACAAATGTTTGTTTTTTTTATTTATAATTTGAGATAGAATGATATAATTTCGGAGACGAGTTCCTTTTCTCAAGTACAAAATTTTTGATTCATTTTCCAGAGAGATCTCATAGGTGCAGTTATTCACCTTTTAACAGCCCTGTAGGGTCCTCTTTGGATCAAATTTAAAGCAATGAATTGGAAACAAATTGAGTTCTTATTGGGGAAAATTGAGTTAATGAATCTCTAATTTCCAATTCCAGAATAAAATATTGAATTAGTAACCCAAATGGATCTGTAGTTTTCACCCAAATGGATCTGTAGTTTCCCTTCAATCGTCTCCCTGATTTACTAAATTATATATATAATATATTATAATATATATATACCAGCTGGCTCGGGCCCGCCTGCGGCGGACCCTGGCCTTTTCTTAATTATGAAAAGCGGGCTGGCGTCTAGACAGGGGGACTACGCCCCCTGAACCCCCCTCCAGGTGACTCGGGCCCGCCTGGGGCAGACCCTTGCCTTTTTTGCATCATCCTCACCCCTCAAGGATCAAAATGAGCCATCGGTCATGTCTCTACGCCTAATGGCTGCTGAGAACGGAGTGTAACACACACACACACATTAATCGTTTATATATAGTATAGATTATTAATAAGAAGGATATGAAATGAGAGATGCAGCTAAGGTTTTTTCTTTTGTTTTATTTATTCAATTCGCACAGCTGACGTTTCGGTCCCTTAGCTGCATCTCTCATTTCATATCCCTCTTATTAATAATATAACATCACAGCTATAAATTGCCTTGTGTAATATATATAATAGACTAGTCGCAAGCCCGCCTTCGGCGGGCTTTCCGCCTAGCCAGGGGGCTGCGCCCCTGGACCCCTTGCTCGCCGAAGGCGAGCAAGTTTATTCCCAATTTGGGATATTTCTTGTTGCAATGCAAGTGTTAAGATGTTAAGGAAGGATCTTATATTCAAGCGAGGCGAGGGTACCGATTGGGATCAGCACAAAAGGGTCTGTTTATGACTGTTTAAAGGGTCAGTCACCTGAGTCCTCTCTTCGTTTTTCAACTGCTGCGTAGCCCCCACCCCCAGCCCATAGTCAGGTAGGAAGCTGGTTCTCAGAGCATAAAGGACGCTCTCTAATTTCCTAGCCAACTTGTTGATTTTGTGTTCCCATATTGAAGAAATTTGATTATAATTAATTTTCCAAAACATTTAAGAGATTAAAATTATTACTACGTTACTCCCAGAGCCATGTACTATAGGTGTACTTAATTTCAAATGGATTCATTGAAAATTGTGGATTTCATAGAACATATACATACATATTTACATACATACATACATTTTTCCCATTTCATTTTTATATATATAGATGAACGGGTTCATCTAAGAGCCGAAAATACATTTAAAAAATATATAAGAGTCATGGGACAAACGAAAAATTAAATAAGTGATCAAATAAAAACAGAATTAATTTAAAAATTCAATTGGACATCTTAAAGAGTTGACGTCCAGAAAAGAAATTTGTCTGAAAACCCTATTATATTAATTTATTTCATCTTATTTTCCCCGAAATGACCATTCATTAAATTTTCAAAAGATGAAACATATATTTGAATAAAAATATTAACTATTAAACATTATATAAATATTTCTCAATTAAATTTCTACATAAATTGGGCATAATAAGATTAATTGAGTCGTGACATTCAGCTGTTGATTTGTGTCTGGTTATATCTGGAGTGCTTCTCACACAGGCTAGTTTGTAAACAGATCCCTTAATGAAGTCAGCAGGCGGACTTCTGGCCTTTCTCGGTTTCGGTATCAGCAAAACAAATGATAAACAAAAAACATTGAGGATTCTGATATCGGCTTAGAGAAGAGCATCCATTGTATGAAAATTAAATTAGACCAAGGTTTCTATATATTGCATATACCATGGTATGTATAATAATAATATTGTTATTTAATATTTATTTTTTAAGCCTTTAATTATTATAATTTAATTAATAAAAAATACTGTTTAGTTTAAAGATAATTTTTAAAAAGTAATGAATTTGTACATGCAAATATAAGTGCGTACGTTATGTAACAAAAAAGTTAATTAAATAGAAAAAAAATATATATGGGGCATTCCACGCCAACTCGACCACTTCTGAACCCGACCATTTTTGATTTGGCTGAAACTTTGTCATCTTTTTGTACCCTATTGAAAACGTGCCTGAGAATTTTTCAGATTTTACGACCCAGCCAAAAAAAGTTATAGCATTTTCAAAAAACATCGATTTTTTTTTAAATAACCGTAAAACTGTCAAAAATTAACTTATCGGGACGATTTTTTTTTTGAAATTTTTGTCTTTAAATGTACTTTTCAGAAAAAAATATGACAAAATTTTACAGATTCATCTTGAACGTTTTTTTGACATTTTCGTAAAAAAACAAAAATTTCGGGATGAATGATACTTTTTTTTTTAATTTTTTTTTTATAAAAAACTTTGATTTTTCTACAAATGCTCTGAAAATTTCAGAGTGGGATATTTGCGTTCTATTTTTTTTATTTTGAAAAAAAAAATTTTTTTTCTCCGCTTATTTATCATGATGGTGCTCTTAAATTCTTCCAGGATTGACTGAGATTCTAGAAAATTGAAGAAAAATAATAATAATAATAGTTAGGGGTGATGAAAATCGAGAAAATTCCATTTATCCTGAAAAAATTAGAAATTAGTTGTGTATTCAACTACTGAAGTATTTGAAGCGTCAAGCAAAAGCTTAGAAACCTGGGCGTAACTAGGGGGGTGCCGGGGGGCCTGGCCCTCCCAGAAAGCTCCTTGCCCCAAGAAAATTGAAAAAATATGGGGCTTTCCAGGCCCACTGGAAGATGGCTGGTCCTATGGCCCCCTTTAATTTTTCTTGGGGCAAGGAGCTTTCTGGGGAGGGCCAGGCCCCCCCACCCCCTAGTTACGCCCAGGTTTCTAAGCTTTTGCTTGACGCTTCAAATACTTCAGTAGTTGAATACACAACTAATTTCTAATTTTTTCAGGATAAATGGAATTTTCTCGATTTTCATCACCCCTAACTATTATTATTATTATTTTTCTTCAATTTTCTAGAATCTCAGTCAATCCTGGAAGAATTTAAGAGCACCATCATGATAAATAAGCGGAGAAAAAAAATTTTTTTTTTTCAAAAATAAAAAAAATAGAACGCGAAATAATCCCACTCTGAAATTTTCAGAGCATTTGTAGAAAAAAATCAAAGTTTTTTATAAAAAAAAATTAAAAAAGTATCATTCATCCCGAAATTTTTGTTTTTTTACGAAAATGTCAAAAAAACGTTCAAGATGAATCTGTAAAATTTTGTCATATTTTTTTCTGAAAAGTACATTTAAAGACAAAAATTTCAAAAAAAATCGTCCCGATAAGTTAATTTTTGACAGTTTTACGGTTATTTAAAAAAAAATCGATGTTTTTTGAAAATGCTATAACTTTTTTTTGGCTGGGCGTAAAATCTGAAAAAATTCTCAGACACGTTTTCAATAGGGTACAAAAAGATGACAAAGTTTCAGCCAAATCAAAATGGTCGGGTTCAGAAGTGGTCGAGTTGGCGTGGAATGCCCCATATATACAATTTTTTTTTTTTAGAAATTTAATAGCAAGTACCCGTAGATCATTTCCATTGCATTAAAAAATAATGTCTGCAAAATTTGAACTCATTTGTAAAACAGGCCCATCGCCTTTGAACTTTGAGAATTTTCAAAACTAAGCCCTTTGTTTTCGTCCACAAAGGACTATATTAATTTCACATTCCAATTAAATAAGAAATTTATTATTTAGAATCGATTATTGGTTAAAATTACCTTAAACAATACATAATAAATTAAAAGATAGATTTTTAATAATCATGTCTTCCTCAATTTTAATTATTATTATTAAATCATTTGAATGTAAAATATTAAAAAGATCATTCAAACTATTTTTAATTTTTTGCTCGTCCTATAGCACAGTGGTATGCCTCCGCCTCTTGTGCTAGGGGTTTAAATAATATTCCGAGGGCTAATTAGGATAGACATGCTCCTTGAATTCTGATTCTAAAGAGAGAAAGATTAAATTGTATCATCTGTCAAAGTTCCTTAGCATAAATCTGTTCTTTTTACAAATGTGTGAGTATGTTTAGTCAATTCCGAATCGAGGCATTCTTTGAATATCTATTCAAATGAATAGATCTCGAAAATTTTATTATTTTATTTTTTATTTATTTAAAAAGGTGTCCGAGTTATCAAAAGAAATTGTGTCAATATTTTAATGCACCATTAGGGTAAAATACACTAATTTAGGCTACTGATTATTAGAGCCTGGATTCCGTACAATTCCTGATATACAGTATGTCTGGATCAAGATGTATGGATATATTAGCGGCGTATATTAATTTTTCAGGGGGGGGGAGCCGACACTTTTTTAAATATTTCCCTTTTTTTTTTTAATTCAAAATTTTCCGTTTTACCTTCACTCCATTTTTCACTGTTGCGAATATCATTTAACTTTTTTTGTATATTCTAAAAAAAAGAGATTTTGTTCGAACTTTTTTTTTTTATTAAACAAATTTTTCCGAAAGTTAAAAAAAAATTAGAATTATTTATTATTTAAAAAAAAAATTAAAAATTATTTAAAAATATTTAATTGAAAATTAAGCATAAGCTTATCTTAATTTTTCCATTTAATTTTGTTTTTTAGAGATATCATTTATATAATATACACTAACATAGACAGTTCGACGACAACGATTATGATAATATACAGACAGATAAAAAAAAAGTTGTTGTTCTAACTACGCCTTTTGAAAGATTTAATCGTAGGAAAAACTCAACCTTCATCACTCTTTAAATACACAGAACTCCCCTTAGGTGCTTTTTCTTATTTCAACTAAATATAAGAAAAGCTGGCAAATTAAATGAATTGATCGCAAAATTTTCATGAAAAAAATTATCTTTTTAATAATCCATTTAAGTTTAATAAAAATGCGAGTGGTAAAACTCTCTAATCGTTATTTTGATTTTATAAAAAGCTGGGGTTTTATTATTAATTATTTTTTTTAAAATTCAGGGCACGCAAGTATAAAAAAAAAAAAATTGTACATTTCCGTACATAAATTTCCCACCGGATATCGATTAATTATATATTTATTTTTTTCATATCTCTTTATCAAGTAATGAAAATAATAATTTATTAAAGGTGTCCGTAAATTGTTTTCCTTGAAATTTTCAGGGACAATGCAATGATGTAGTTGAATATATAAATCACATATGGATTAAAGGTGCAATGCAATATTTAACCCAATTGGAATTGTGAAAATTTATTAGGAAGTATAAAAAAAAAAATTCACCCGTCCGGCTTTTGACTAGTCCATTGTCATTGGAAAGTAAGATTTCTGGGGTAATGTATTTTTCTGAGGTCAATAGGTAACAGTGAGTGGGGAGTTGGAAACACTCTTCCATTTTATAAAATCTCTCAATTCTGTTCATTATTTATTTTACATCCTTTATCAATTGAACTATAATTTAAATAATTTTTAATTAGTATTTGGATTAAGTCATATCCATAATCACGTCGGCTTTTTCAGAATGAGAATTAAATGTTTAATAAACGATTATTATTATTTAATGCATGTAAATATTTATTTATTAAGGTCGTAAAGAAACGCCTATAATTAAAGTTTTCTCAAAAAATAGATCAAATATTGAAAGAAACCATTTGTAAATTACTATTACAAACAAAGTGAAGGCTGTAAGGAAGGTGAAATTCTTTCAAATAAAGAAATATTTTTTCAATCTAACTTGTGATGTTCAACAATCTATATATAGCCAAAATAGCCGCTCCTCTCTGCATTCCCCTTTTTTTGTTTTCCGCATAAAAATCTCGGGTTTCTTGCCTCCTTTAATTTCGTTCAAATAAAGGGCAAACTTTTTTGGTTTGGGTCCCGCTTGCGATGGATCCTCGCCTTTACTTTTCTATAATCTAAATATTTTTCGAGATCTATTATTTGAAAAAGATAATAGTATTCAAAATACCTCGATTCGGACTTTAACTGAGTCATAGATATATTTAACAAGACATGTGAGTGTTCTTTATTGATGAGGCCAAACATCCCATGGCCCCCGGGAATCGAACCCAGGATCTCCGCCTTCCCGGAAAGGCGGAGATCCTGGGTTCGATTCCCGGGGCCATGGATGTTTGGCCTCATCAATAAAGAACACTCACATGTCTTGTTAAATTTTCTATAATCGTTAAAGATCCTCTTTGAATTTGAATTAATTATAAGTAAAGCCCGGATTCCTATGCAATTGCATATTCTATTTGCTAACATTTACATCCCGAAAAACCAATTTTCCATACGAATCGTGCCCCCTTAGAACTATGGTTCAAATTTTATATTGTATATGTTTGAATATTTTGTGGATTTTGCATAAAGTTGCTTATTTAAAACTTTTTGAATATTTTTCACATAATTCGGCAAAAGTTTTATTTTGTTTTAATTTTTTAATTTTAATGGATCCTGATGAAGGCTTGAAAATTAAAAAAAAAACATACTAATTTATAAGGCGGAGTCAAAAAAAAAAATTGCATATGCATCCAAAATTATTTCATTTATTGTGCCGTTCCAGGCTGACGTTTCGGCCACTGGTCTAGGCCATCTTCAGAGCCGGAGGCGAGAATAAATGAAAATTAAAAATTTTAGCGACACACATTCGTATGAACGGAGAGCTCATAAGGGCAACGAAAGACAAACCTCAAAATACTAATCTGTACTTACAAATAGGAATTTAAATTTGGCCAAAAGATATTTAATTTAATTAATAGATTTTTAATAACCTTATCCTCAATTTTAACTATGCTTAAAGGATTTGAATGAAACATATTAAAAAGATCATTCAAACTATTTTTAAATCTTGCTCGTCCTTGGGCCATAGCACAGTGGTATGCCTCCACCTCTTGTGCTAAGGGTTTAAATAATATCCCGTGGGCTAATTAGGATAGAATAAAGACATGCTCCTTGAATTCTGATTCTAAAGAGAGATATATTAAATTGTATCATCTGTCAAAGTTCCTTAGCATAATTCTGTTCAAATTTCTTTTACTTTCTCTTACCCTATATATTTACAAATATGTTTATGTTTAGTCAATTCCGAATTGAGGCATTTTTTGAATATCTATCTGGTTCAAATTATCGGAGAATAGATCTCGAAAATTTTATTTTATTTTTTATTTATTTAAATATGTGTCCGAGTTGTCAAAAGAAATTGTGCTTCAAGAATTTTATGGACCAGCCGACACTTAATTTGTACAGTTTATATACCCGTATTTTGAAATATTTTATTTAGAATAATATATTTATAGAATTTTCGCCTAAAATGAAGCCACTGTTTGCCACTTATATATATATATTATATATATATATATAATAAAAAATATATATATATATATATATAATAATAAAAAGGAAACTAAACTCATTACGATGTCATCAAAACATTGAATTTGGATTTCATAGTTCACTAGTTTGTTCACGTACTACATGTTATTAACTTTTCCTGTTTTGTATAAATCATACAATGGGTACCGGAACATCTCTCTTTCTCACTTTACCTAAGGGTTATTTTTTTCCTCTTTTAAAAGTCTTCACAAATGAATTTCTGAAATCCCTTAATAAATTTTATCAAGACTTAAACCGGATATATCCATACTGTAATATAAATAAACTCGTTATCTATCTGTCCACATTTAGATTGGGCAAACAAATTGAAATTCGAATTATTATTAATATGAGTTGAAAAAGAGCAAGTAAAGAAGCAGCAAATATTGGATGCCAAATGGCGAAAGGAGACGTTTCCGACAAAATGTATTCGTCCATCTGCAGTCCTTTTAAGGTTTATAATCTAATTAGGCACAAAATCGTCAGTGGAGTCTCGGCACAAAAGTCCGTGCACATGTATATTTTATAAAAGGGCGAGTATTTAATGCAACGTGAGAGTCTATTAGAGAAATTATTAATATTAAATTATAGTTGCTTTGTTAGAGTAATAAATATTATATAATAATTACATATCAAAAGAAAATATTGTCATGCACAAGGGTCTCTGTTTTGGATCTCCAAAGGACCACTTTCACGTTAATTTTATAATTATAATAATAATAATTTACACGGCACATAATACATGCAAAAGAATATACGTAATGCATGACAATAAATTTCCATATTAAAAGAAAATATTAAAATAACATCTCTAATAGATTCCAATTAAAAAGCATGTTGGACCAATTTTAATAGGTTGAAACTGAATAAAGCTAGGAGTATTCCAAAGGGGAGTTGGGGAAGACCTTAGCAACTAGTTAGATATAGTAATGTCCGGATAAAGAGATAAGCTTAATAACATTTTTTTCCTTTGTCAAGGTTACCTCTTTAGGAAATAATCGAGTGCACAAGTTCGGAGGATGATGATGACTCACCAAATAAAGAACATAAGGACTGAAGAAGATAGCACAATATCCGACTGTATGGATAAAAGCAACTCCTTGGCCTCTGACCTCGGTGGGAATCAGTTCAGCTGCATATTGTGCACCTGAATTATAGGCGATATTGATGCCAAATCGTCCCATTGATGAGAGAATCGCCATTAGTACTTGATCTAAAATCAATTAAAATTATTAATGATACAAATAGATTTTAATTAAAATTATTTAAATGATATACATATAAATTAATAATCTTTTTTATAATAGAGAGATGGAGATATCAGCCAAATTGGAATGCTCGAGGTTCAATAAAAAAAAACTCCAAAGAAAATGACGTTTCGGCCTAAATTTATTTGGCCGTCTTCAGTTATTGGAAATTATACACATAATGCAAAGTGCACATGTGATTGAACCATGATTTGTCAATAATAAAATTTATTTGCTTCATACAAAATTATATGGTTCCTGTGCCCAAGGGATTTTATCTCTGATCTTGGGCACAGGAACGATATAATTGATTTTGTATGACAAATCCTGGTTCAATCACTTGTGCGCTTTGCATTATGTGTATAATTTTCAAAAACTGAAGATGGCCAAATATATTCAGGCCAAAACGTCTTATTCTGGGAATTTTAGTGAGCCTGGAGCATTTCAATTTGGCTGATATCTCCATCTCTCTATTATAATCTCATCACCACTTCAAGCATTTATAATCTTTTTTATTTTAAAATCAATTAAACCTATTAAAAAAGAGCACCCTTGCTCATTTGTGTAAATAAATTTAAATACGCAAGTGACAATAATATTCTCATTCTGGGATTAGATCTAGATTTGAACGGATTAATATATATTTATGAATATCTTTAATATAAATGCCAAATGGAATTGTAAAATTAAAATTGTATTGTATTTAACTCTTTTTAAGGGAGTTAAGAAGTTAAAATGAAATTTAAAAAAAAATAAAAATAATGCCAAATGCGCAATTTTTCACTAACAAAATCTCTGACTTTTAATTTCTTAGTCAATTTTATTAAATTATGATAACTAATAAATATTAATTTTTTTGCACGTTACAAGAATACGAAATTTTTGCATTGATTTGAATATATAAATGGAAATTATCATCAAAAGCTTGAATTTTTTTGTAAAATAAAAAAATGTTTGTTTTAGAAATGATTTAATCATTGAATGACTCATACGAATTTTAATTTTAATTGCAATTCAAATAAACATTGAAATTTATTGTTTCTCAAAAAAATTTATGAACATATTATATATGTTGACTCTATTATATGATAATTAACAATAATGCGAAAAAGATAATTAATTTAAAGTCTTAATATAAATTGATGGACATGTAATGATTTCCTTTTTTTTTTTAAATGAATTACACATTTCTCATTATTATACTTCAGGTTGAGAGCACGTGCCATTATTTTCCATACAGATGCCATAAATAATCATCTTTCCTTATTTTTTTACTATACTTTTTAGAAAAAAAATCCTTCTCTTTAGTGGTTTAAGGAATACCTTTTACGCATTTATTTATTAGAAATCTTAGTTAATAATTTATAGATAGTTTGCAAGATAGTTTATATGAATTATCAAGCAATAATAATCAATTAGAAAGAAATAAATTTACTCTATGAGATTATTTCTCAGAGAAATTCATTAATATTCTTTTTATTTTTATTTTTTTTTTTAAGATTTTCATTAGTATTATTTCAAATTTTTTTTGAACAATCACGATCGGTGTTCAAATGTAATGAAAACTTCAAATTCTATTTTTATAACATAAAACAAATCTAGGAGGGATACGTTTTGATATGTTTGTTGCCCACTGGAAGGGCCATCAAGAAAGATCTATTGCAATTGTATTGAGGCTAAAGCCCGGTAGTTAGGCAGCCCAAATGACACACGCTCACTAAACTTTTTTTCTGATTAAAACATTCAGATAATTTTTATTTCGATATACCTTGAAATTTATATTAAAAAGATAAATATTTAAGGTTATTCTTATTTTAAAAAGGGTCATTCGGCCTATTGTCTGCTTTGAAAAAGGTATTTCTCACAGAGACAAGTTGCCATTTGGGCTGCCTAACTACCGGGCAATATTATTGCAATAGATGTATTGAGTGGGCTATTAAAAAGGTTATTATGTGAAGGTGTTGGAAGAGGTATATCGTCCTTAGTATTAGTTTTTTTGAACATATTACATATATATAATGTGTATTAAGGGGTTTAGAAAAAATGTCAGAGGGGATGCTTAGAGAAGACGATCTACTACAGCTAGAATATTATTAAAAAGTTTTTGAATAAAACAAAAAAAAAAAATAAAAACCTTGTTGGCTCCCACGAAGAGCAAGTATTGTTCCTGCCATGGCGGTAAAGATGCCGGTGAGTAATAGAGAAGCGCTCGCCATTGCCTTTCTACCGATGCGATCTTGAAGTATCAAAATAACTAGACAAGATGGAAACATCACGGTAGAGGTCACGGTGAACATCAAAAAGGGATCCATCTTAAGACCATTTACATTCCGGGAAATAGCGTCATAACATAAAGTCAAGACCATGCTGTAAACAATACAATTAAAAAAAAATTAAATAATGAAGAAACAAATTGTTAAATTTTTAAAAGAAAAAGAGAAATAAATAATTCAAGTGTGTTAATGGTGGCCTTAAGATATGCGTCCCTCCCAATCGCCCAGTGGGATCGCCATGGATGGATTTAAAAAAAAGATAGAAATATGTCTATTATATGTGTCTATATTTGTGCTAATCATAATTTTAAATTAAATTAAAATAAATAAATATTATAGCATTTTTTAGATATCATCTTTTAAACAGGATTTCACGCCTGCTTTAATTAAAATATTTTTTTAAGCTTATAATTTGATATAGGCTTAGATATTTAAATTATTAAATAGAATTTGATAGGAAAAAACTATTATACAATTTTAAAATTAAAAAAAAATATTTCTACCAATAAGAAAAAAATATTTGTGATGATAAGAATTGTAATTCAAGGTGAATTATAATTAATAGTCTTGAAGATACCTTTAAAACACCTGAGAAAATAGAATAATAAATGTGAAAATGTATTTAAATATACATTGAATATAAATAATGGAAATTAAAATAGTGTTATTGTTCCTAAATTAAAAAAATGACGTATATTTTTAATTTAAGAATATAGGCCTATATATACTTGATATTCTGAAAAACAATGAAACGAATAAACTTTTTCAATTATTTATTTATAATTCTATAAGTCCATATGCAACAAAAATGACAAGGACCGACCGAGGCAGGCTCAAAAAGTAGAGATTCTATGAAAAAGGAACTAGAAGGGTTTTGAGAATGTTTGAAAAAATTATAAATTAACTTAACCCCTCCCCACACTCCAGCGCCAAATAGGTAATTTTTTTAATATTAAAAAATTAATATATTATTCATTTAAATAATTTCGATTGAATATTTATTATAGTTAGAATAAAAATTTTTTTTTTAGTTAACTTGTAGATGATCTAAAATATAGAAAACATGAATGAAATCTCAGAAAATTGTCAATTTCGATCCTCAAGCAAAAAACCGCCCAGAAAATAATTATAATATATTATATTTGTCACTCACTCATACATTTTGCAATTATTTCCTGTGATAAAATTGAAACAAGTCGAGAATTGAAGTTGCTGATGTTGAATTACTTAGAAAAAAAGAAAATTTCATCCACTTAAAAATTCCAACATTCAAAAATTGAAATTGACTCATTTATGTCTGTTTCTGGAGGGTGAGATTATCTCGCACCTTTCAATCCCGATGAGGAGATTTCTCGAACACGAACGAGCTGACCCAGTTCCTTAGCTTGCCCTTCTTAGCTATTCGCCACCTCATTCAAGAAAATTTTCTATAAATCATTTGGACACCATTTACTAAAATTAATATATTATATATTAATCTACCACTTTCAAGATACAGAGAAAAATAAATTTTTTTTAAAATGACCACAAGCTGTTAGAGCAAAGGTCATTTACTCACTGAATCGAAGGGCTTTAAAAGAAGATGATAATTTTTTTGGGGCTTGGAAGGAACCTCTACGTGGTGCCTCCTAGTAACATTGTCTAAAAGACTCGGCTAATCCTTCCAAACAACAACAAAATACTTCAAACAGAATTGTAAAAAGATAAAATTATAAAGCAACCCGATAAAAAATAAAAATTTTGTTTATTGTTATAAGCTCAGGCATTCCAAAAAAGGACGCTTTATTCCCTTAAAATTTGAATCGTTTCTTACAAAATTTATATGATCTTATTATATGAATCTGGTATGACAAGCAGAGAACACAACTTTCAATTACAGGAACCACGAGTGGTTGGTTGAGTGGCGCCAAAAATGACTAGGCACGGAGGTGACAACTTAGCCAGGAACGGCCCTGCCCGGATTTGAAAAATTTCGGGGGAGGGGCCCCCACGGCTCGAACGAAAAACGGCGCCCCAGTTGAGCTTTGCCCCCACCCCCCACGCCCTCATAGGCTGGTTACGCCAAACTGAAACTAGGTGGTTAAAAAACCTCATTACAAATAAATTAAACCATAGAAAATTTGTTGTCATTCCTTAATTACTATATTTTTAAACAATAAATTGATATTAATTTGAAGTGAAATTATGATCTTATCATATTAAGAAGAATTTGAAAATACGTCAATGAAAATTAAAGAATAACGTGTAAAAATAAATTTTCCACTTTATGACTACAAGTCCTCTCTTGAGTAAATTCGTCAAAATTAGCTTATTAATAAATAAATAAATAAAAGCTAGTATTTTAGTAAAAAGTTTTTTTAATTTGTTGAATAGGGAAGAAGATGCAGCCAATAATTGAGTCTCTATTTAATGATTAAGCACTCTTTAATAGGAACGTTCGGCAGGGATCAACCCTGTCTTCTTCAGTCTTGAAAGATCATATTCAAATTTTTTTACAAAAAAAATAAAATTGTTGTTTATTAATACAGATAATTTGCATTCTTTGTCAAGTGAATTTAATTTTTCTTAAAATACCCATTCGAAGTGAACTTCGAAGTTTCACTTATTGGTATTTTAAGAAAAATTACATTCACTTGACAAAGAATGCAAATTATCCGTATTAATAAACAAAGACAATTTTATTTTAATAAAAATTTGAATATGCCCTTTGAAGGTTGAAGATGGCAGGGTGGATCCCAGCCAAAACGTTCCTAACAAAGACTATCGTTAAATAGAGGGGCTCAATTATTGGCTGCATCTTCTTCCCTATTCTATTAATACTATTCGCCTGTTACAGCCAAGATCTACTATTCTAAAAAAATTTTTGTCCTATCGTTTCCTCAGTGGTGCATTTAGGAGGCCGCCCCTCCTTCCCATGCTCCAAAAGCCTTCAAGAAAAATAAAAAAAATTTTATTTTTTCGATTAATAAAAACAAATTGAATTTATTTACTTTTAAAAAAAAAGTTTCACCATTTCAAGTTCTAAGAAGGAGGAGTGTCCCTCGAACCTTTGCTCCCCCTCCCCCCAAATAGAAATCCTTGAAAACGATACTGAGTCATCAGAAGGAGATATAACAATTTTAATATGTCGTATTATAAATTGACATATTTGAAAGTCGAATGATAGTTGATAATTTACAAAGAAAAAAAGTAGCTTACGATTTGAAAATTAAGATAAGAAATTTTCTCCTTAAGCGCGGCGTCTTAAATAATCCTAGAATATTAGAAGATTTATCTCGTTGAATTTTTGAGGCATATTCCTGAAAAAAAAAAAAAAAAAATTAATTTTAGAACTTATCGCTGGGCGAAATAGACAATAAATAACCGGAATCAATTTTGACGGGGCACTCTCATATCATTTTATTTTAACCGGCTGGTCATCTTCTCTACAAAAAATAGGGACAACCCGTTGTGTAAAAAATATCTGGTCTGACTGATCACACAGCACACAACTTTCTCATACCTTCGATAATCAAAAGTTAAATTCTTGTCACACCAGATTTTTTGTGTCGATATATATTTAGTTTTCGACAGTACAGTACATTTGAATTCAAGATGTAAAATTTATAAACATGAGAGAATATTTATATTTTGTTACCATGGCAACCATTTCTCCTATCTTTTTATGAAGTCCAAGTGTAAAGTGGTTTAAAGAAGATTTGAAGGGTAAAATGAGAATATACATTTTAAAGAGCATCTAAAAAATAATTTATTTTTGAATTTTAATCAAAATCGTTTTAGCGAATTTTGATAAAATCGGAAAAAACTGAAAAAGCGAATCAGTAAAGTAGGCTACTACTTTTTGGCCGATTTTGTTCAAAAGCTTCGTTTCACGTCCCATGAAAAGGGCTAGGTGGTTGAAATTTTATATTTAAGTTAGGCACCCCGCCTAACTTAAATATAAAATTTCAACCCCCTAGCTCTTTTCGTTCTTGAGATATTTTGTTTGCAGACAGACACACACACACAGACAGACCATATGTTGCGGAAACCACTTTTTTGGATTTAGGGGACAAGGGTAAAGTGTGCTTCAAACAATTTTGGGAGCAAAATGAGAATAGACTATACATTTTAAAGAGCATTTAAAAAATAATTTATTTTTGAATTTTAATCAAAATCGTTGGAGCGAATTTTGAGAAAATCGAAAAAAAATAACTGAAAAAGTACATCAGTAAAGTACTAGTACCCTTGAGACGTGTCTCAAAGCTTTTGAACAAAATCGGTCAAAGAGTACTAGTAATTTACTGATGTATTTTTTCAGTTGTTCGCAATTATTGTACACTAGCCGCGGCGCCCCCCATGAACAGACTGTTGACAACTCAATTTACTTTTGTTGGATTAGCGTAATTATAAATACTATTTGAAGAAGAGGAAGATTTATTGGACCAAGGTGTTGTGGTTCAAGAATAAATAAGAAAAATTAAATATATTTTGCAGGCCTGATGATGGTAGTTGGCTACCGAAACTGATGCTAGCCAGTCGCCAGACCTAGAATAAAGCACACAACAATAAATTACTATTTTTTATTGTTTTCTTGAACCACAACACCTTGGTCAAAAACCGCAATAAATGTTCCTCTTCTTCAAATAATAAATCTATTTACTAAAAATCTGGTGTGACTGGCGCACAGCACACAACTTTCTCTTACCTTCGGTAATCGAAAGTTGTGTTCTGTGCTTGTCACACCAGATTTTTTGTGTCGACATGTATTTAGTTTCCGACAGTAGGGTACATTCGATTTACAAGATGTAAAATTTATAAGTATGGCAAAATATTTATATTTAGTTACCATGGCAACCATTTCTCCTATCTTTTTTATGGAGTACAAGAGTAAAGTAGTCTTTACAAGATTTCAATGACAAAATGGGAATATACATTTTAAAGAGAATCTAAAAAATAATTGATTTTTGAATTTAAAAGAAAATCGTTGGAGCGATTTTAGAGAAAATCGAAAAAAACTGAAAAAGTGCATCACTAAAGTACTAGTACTCTTTGGTCGATTTTGTTCAAAAGCTTCGTGTCACGTCCCAGGGGAGTGCCTAACTAACTTAAATATAAAATTTCAACCTCTTAAATAAAGGATTGAAGAGGAAACTTTCGATTACCGAAGGTAAGAGAAAGTTGTGTGCTTGCGATCAGTCACACCAGATTTTTTATTATTCAAATAAGGAAAGGAAACTCCGTTTTATATGCAATGCTTATAACTACTGTCTCAAAAATCTTTTTCATCTCATAAACTGTTGCTTTGCCAAACTTCGCCGCTTATTTGCTTTCCTACAACTCCCACAGCGATCGTACTATTATAATAATAGACAAACAAAAATTTTTATTTCTCACTCACTCAGTTTTCAAAAGAAAAATGGCGAAATTGTAAAGAGGATTTATTTGATAGCGGCGGAAGTGGGTGGCTCTGTGCTTATTATTATTAAAGTGCGTATATCAAAGTTTGGCTAACGAATTCACGCAATGAATAGAGGGTTCCCTTGCCCTTAACTTGCTCCCTTTGTGTTAAGACCTTAAGTGTGAACTACGTCTGTCTGTCCGTCTGTGTGACTTGTGAGCCTCTCTCCTTGTCGAAAGAAGACACGTTCTGTAAATAAACATAGCAATTTTACTTTATACAAACTTACGTTACGTCTTCCTTCACTTTTAATCCTATTATTATTATAATTTGAAAATTCAAAGCAAATTTTATTAGAGAGAAGAGTGACTTTTTATTAAGATTACATTTTATGACGTTAAACTTTAGTTTCTTTATTGATTAAAAAAAAAAAAAAAAAATATTTATTCTAATATATTAACCTTCTAAAACACAAGAGAAAGTTTCGAGATCGTCAAAAATGTTGACAGTTCAAATAGATTTTGCGTTTTGTAATAGCTTCACAACCCGCCTCGGGGGGACATCAACCATCTTGTCCATTTTTTTTGCTTTGTAGAATAAACCTTCGACTCTAAAGAAGTTGAGAGACTTGGAAAACTATTTAAAAAAAAAAAATTGGATAATTCAGTCCGAAGTGAAATGTGGGTTAGGCCGTTCTGGTGCTGGCCTCATACATGTCAAAAATTCGATATTGACATTTTGATGCATTTACACGTTTTGAGGTCCCCTGAGTCCAAAAAAAATGGGTCCCGCAAATTTGTCTGTGTGTGTGTCTGTGTGATGTGTAACGATTTTTAGCATGAAGGAATTGAGCTACCGGATTGAAATTTTATATTTAAGTTAGATACTTTCTCGGACACTTAAAATAAGCTTTTGAACAAAATCGGCCAAAGAGTACAAGTACTTTTTCAGTTGTTTTCGATTTTCTCAAAATTTGCCCATTGATTTTGATAAAAATTCATAAATCATTTATTTTTTACATGCTCTTTAAAATGTATATTCTCATTTTCCGATTTTTTTTTTTTTTAACAAAAAACATTCACATTTTTTTCTCATTCTCACAGTCTTTTCGGCAACTTAGGCCATTTAAGACTTTAAACGATATCCGTTATTGATTATTATACATATTGGGGGTCCAGGCATTCTTATTTAAGCTATTTGGTATCCAAATGCCTTAAATAAAATCATTGGACTGCCTGGGGTCCGAACCCGCGACGTTCGGTATAGAAGGCCCCGTGGGCCATTTTCCGATTGAAATCTTTTGAAGCACATTTTACTCTTGTACTTCATAGGAAAGATTTCAGATTTTTCAAATTCACTTTCCGGCTTTTCCTTTCATAGAGGTAATGTTAAATCCCCATATGGGGATTTGCATGTTAATTTCAATTCAAAATTTGAAAAATTTTACACATTTTAAAAATGTTTTTCCAATTCTTATAAAATTATGTATTTATTAGGAGAATTTTTAATTATAGACCACATTTTTGTATTAAATATTTATTAAAAATATATAAATACTGTACAACGTTTCGAATGCTTATTCTGCAGCCGTTATCAAGTACTGTGCACTTGCTCCGACTCAAGTGAACGATGTACCATCAAGGAAATATTGACAATATGGCGGCTACCTGGCATTTGAGCCTTATGGTAGGTAGCCCCCATATTGTCCAATATCTTTTCTCTTGATGGTATTTATTATTTAGAATTCTCAACATTTAAAATACACAGAGCCTATGGAAATTTTGAATTAATTGATTCATTATTTTTTTTACTTTTTACTTATGAATTGGAAGTGGTCAAGTGAAATTAATTTGCAATGGGAAACTAAATATAGGTACCTCGACACAAAAAATGACCAGCACTGTGCACAGCTTTCTCTTACCGAAGGGAAAGAGAAAGTTGTGTGCTGTGCGCCAGTCATACCAGATTTTTTTCTTTTCTTTCTACAATTCATTAATGCGTTTTTCAATTTTATACTCGCGATAATTGGTATTCCCGATAATTCGTACCAAACAGTCGGTTCCGTGACGTTACGAATTATTGGGATTCTATTGTATATGATATGCTATGTATATCATTATATTATGGATAACTACATTTGCGTTAGGCTTATGATTTTTATGTTTTGAGTATAGTGTTAATAAATCGTAAATAAAAAATTCGAAAACGTCTTCGTTCACTGGCTAATCAGACAACATACTCGAATTCAATTGATTATCTCTCACTATTTTTTTTATTTCCACCCTTACTAATTGTTTTTCAATTATTTATTTCTCCTGACGAAGTCTCTGACTTATAACCGAAACGCCCAATTTTTTTTCATCAGCAAATAAATGTTCATCTTTGAAAAAGGTTTACTTTTTCTTTTTTCCTAAATTTGTTCCGGTTAATACAAACGCCCTATTTATAGATGACTCATAATCGTTGAGCGATGGATGAAGATGATGGTCCATTTCTTCTTAAAGCAGAGAGATCCTATTTCAGAAAAAAAAAAACTTTTGTTTTTGTATACAAACAACAAAAGCAATGTTTTTTTTTTTGAATATTCTAACAATACAACAATATTCTCTCTCTCTTTGCTTTTGCTAATTCCTAACAAAAGAACAAAAAACAGCAATATTTGTTATTTATTTTTTTCGATGAAAAATCCATCTATAATATTTGAAAGGAAACTTTAATTCATCTTATCTGTATGTGTGTGTGTGTGTGTGTGTGTGTGTAATATTCATGAACCATTAGAGAAATGGGATCTCTCTCTCTCTCTCTCTCTGCTCGCTTACAAATCAAAATTAATGTCAAATCATATCAGTAACAAAAGAGCAAATGTTTTCGCCGCAAATGATTATTTCAAGCTGCGAAATTAAATAATTATTAAGATTTAGAGAGTTTTAGTTAATGCAATTATGGATTTTTTACTTTCTCTTACCTATATATGTTATTATAAATAGAAAGTATTGAATTCATGTCAAAGATTTTGATGGAAATACACGTTTTGATACGCCCTGAGTTTGTGTGTGTGTGTCTGTGGGCGATCAAGATAAAACAAGAATGAAAAGAGCGAAGAGGATGAAATTTGGTATTCAAGTTAGGTACAGTGAGCGCCACAATTAAGTCCCCACCTGATAGCTAGACCCTTAAGTATATGGTATAGTATATGGGATATATTGAAATAATTTTAATGACCAAAAAGGTAAAACGTAAAATCTGGTACAGAGGATTTTACTTTTCAAATTTAAAATTATTTCACCATATACTATACCATATACTTAAGGCTCTAGCTATTAGGTGGGGACTTAATTGTGGCGCTCACTGTACCAGACTGGGACGTGACACGAAGCTGTTGAACAAAATCGGCCAAAGAGTACTAGTACTTTACTGATGTACTTTTTCAGTTTTTTTTTTTTTTTTTTTTTTCTTAAAATTCGCTCTAATGTTTTTGATTAAAATTCAAAAAATCTGGTGTGACTGGCGCACAGCACACAACTTTCTCTTACCTTCGGTAATCGAAAGTTGTGTACTGTGCTTGTCACAGCAGATTTTTTGTGTCGACATGTATTTAGTTTCCGACAGTAGGGTACAATTGAATTCAAGATGTAAAATTTATAAGTATGGGAAAATATTTATATTTTGATACCATGAACCATTTCTCCTATCTTTTCTATGGAGTACAAGAGTAAAGTGGTCTTCAGAAGATTTCAATCACAAAATGAGAATATACATTTTATAGAGAATCTAAAAAATAATTGATTTTTGAATTTAAAAAAAAATCGTTGGAGCAAATTTTGAGAAAATCGAAAAAAAACTGAAAAAGTGAATCAGTAAAGTGCTAGTACTTTTTGGTCGATTTTGTTCAAAAGCTTCGTGTCACGTCCCATGGGGGTGCCTAACTTAAATATAAAATTTCAACTTCCTAGCTTCTTTCGTTCTTGAGATATTTTGTTCACAGACACACAGACACACACACACACAGACAGACAGACAGACAGACAGACCATGTCGCGAAAACCACTTTTTTGGATTCAGGGGACCTCAAAACGTGAAGATCCATCAAAATCTCGACATCGAATTTTTGACATGAATCCAATACTTTCTCTTTATATATATTTACATATATACATAGGTAAGAGAAAGTAAAAAATCCATTATTTTTTAGATTCTCTTTAAAATGTATATTCTCATTTTGCCATTGAAATCTTCTACTCTTGTACTTCATAGGAAAGATAGGAGAAATGGTTGCCATGGTACTAAAATATAAATATTTTCCCATATTTATAAATTTTACATCTTGAATTCTAATATATCGGCGGAAACTAAATGTATGTTGACACAAAAAATCGGGTGTGACAGGCACAGAACACAACTTTCAATTATTAGATAAGAGAAAGTTGTGTGCTGTGCGACAGTCACACCAGATTTTTTATTATTATTATACAGGGCACAAGGCTGTCGCAAAGTGTCTAGATAGAGTGAATTTTCCCTACTAGTCTAATATATTCCAAAATATAAACTTAACCCAAACAATTGCAATGGCCCTATTTGTTTAATAAATGTTTCTTTTCTTTGTTTTAGGTGAGTATCCTGACTTCTCGCTTCTCTGCACTTCATTTACGGTAGGAGTTGATTATTCCTACTATCTGCATCAGCCAAAATTAAAAGTTCGGAAGAGAATTCCCTTCTAGAGTGGTCTAGAAACGTGATTATAAAGATGATGATTTGAAAATTTTTACCTATATAAGAAGATTTGTGTGTCGGTGTCGCTTAAAGTCCTCTCTGATATTTAGAGTTAGAATCGACTAGTTGTGATTGACACAGTTAGTATATTATTTCTCATTGAAAGCGTCAATTTTGACGCAATGTTTAGTGATTTTCTCTAAACTCTTCCATATAAAAAATGAACATCTCACGTTTTCCCGTGATTTATTGTATATTAAGAAAATTTAAGTTTTGTTTGACCTCGAGTGTAATTTTAGAATTTGACTTCTTATTATTGAAGTGGTGAGAGAGAAGAAGAGGATGGTTTTTTTTTCTCTCTTCATCTTCCTGATTTTAATCTGTCGCATTTTGTTTTTCAAGTTCAAAATTTTCTTTTAATTCAAAGTTGCATCACAAAATTAGCAATAATATTAATTAGATACGTAGGGCTTATAGCTAGTAGTTTAATCAGGATAGGTGAAAAGTGAAGAAAATCTGCAGCTAGTTGTTTTTCATTATTTTATTCCCACCACGTTGACGTTTCTGAGGATGATCCCAACCGGGATCGAAACGTCAACGTGGTGGGAATAAAATAATGAAAAACAACTAGCTGCAGATTTTCTTCACTTTTCACCTATCCTGATAATATTAATTATTAGTACAGTATTTCTGTGGCAAAAATTTGATTTATAAACGTTTTCCGCATAAACGATGTTCTTAACGTAGCCCCAAAAGAAAAAATCCAAAGGCGTCAAATCAGGACTTCTAGACGGCCACAAAACAGGACCATATTGTTTTTTCCCTTTTAAACGGCGCATTTTTTGCTAAGAGATTGAAAGGGAAAAGGGCATTAATGTCATTTTCCAGCAGGATGGAGCTCCATGTCACTATAGCCTAATCGTCCAAGATGCTCTCAACAACAAATTGGGAGGAATGGTCCTGTTTTGTGGCCGTCTAGAAGTCCTGATTTGACGCCTTTGGATTTTTCCTTTTGGGGCTAGGTTAAGAACATCGTTTATGCGGAAAAAATTCGTGATCTTCAGCATCTGAAAGAAAGAATTTACGCAGCCATTGCAACTGTTACTTCTGCAATGCTTCAAAACACGTGGCGGGATATTGATTATCGGCTAGATGTCTGTCGTGCGACGGAGGGACCACACATCGAAACTTTTTAGAGTACGCTACATAAAAAAGTTCAAGATTTTCTGTGTCTTTTGCTGTATAAATAAATATTCTACCATTTGTATTACGGTTTTTTTTTCTCTTCGAAATCCCGTTCACCTTTTTCGATGACCCTGTATGTTATTAATCTCTATCACATACTTATAAAATAATTTTTTGAAGCAGATCTGACGAAGAGTTATCGTGTAATTAATTATTAAAAATTTGAAATTTAACATGTAGCCTATAAGGAATGTAGACGAAACGCACACATATCGGATTATGTAGCCACTCCTGATAAAGATTTAAAAAAAAAATTCTTTTTTTATCAATTAACTTCCGTAGAATACGTTAAAAATAAAATCAAAATTTTCTGACGAAGGCTTTTAAAAATATTTCAACAAGAAAGACAAAAAAATTCACGAAAATGTCAGTCAGCCATATTTAAAAATCAGTAAGTCACGTGACTCAGACCAGTGTGGCAACGTCGCATAAAATAAATCGCGTTTCACGCTTTCTTTTTCATTTTTTTTTTTTTTTTAATTCACGATATTTTTTTCTCGCAAATTCTATTATGACTTACATACTTGGATTAAATTTGTTTTTGAGAAATTGTTTGGCAAACTCGCTAGGGACTCGATTATTTTTATTTAATTAATATAAAACTTTTAGAGAGAAAAATTCATACGAGAATATGATAATGGAAAAATCTTCCTTTTTTTTCATATTTTCTTCTTCATCTTATCGACTGTTTCAAAAAGTAGATGACAAAAGCAATATTCCCATCCACCACCACTTTCATTCTCAGCGAACATTTGACAGTTTGATACTTTTTTTTTTTTATTTTTATTTTATTTTTTTTTTCTGTGACTATCAATCATTTAGGAAAAGATCCAATGTGAATAAACGTCAGAAACATTCTATGCTTGTTTTTGTTTTTTGTTTTAAATGAAAAGATCATCATCATCATCTAAACTGCATAGTGTATTATGTTGGTGACTAATTAAATAATATTTTATCTCTCGTTCTCACTCACTTTGTTTGTTCCTTGAAACTTCGGGTCTTAATTTGAAAATAACTATTCTGCGTTGCTCTAAATTAGATTTTGAAGTTTTGAGAATAATAAATTGTACAAATTTGAATTTAAATTCACAAATTGCTAAAGAACAAAAAAAGTTTTCTGAGAGAAAAAATTTATTTATTGTACAATTGTTTTTATTTTCTTTTACCTCTATGTTAATATATATAGAGAAAGTATTGGATTCATGTCAAAAATTCGATGTCGAGATTTTGAAGTCCCCTGAGTCCAAAAAAGTGGTTTTCGCGACATGGTCTGTCTGTGTGTCTGTCCTGTGTGTGTGTCTGTCTGTCTGTGAACAAAATATCTCAAGAACGAAAAGAGCTAGGAGGTTGAAATTTTATATTTAAGTTAGGCACCCCCATGGGACGTGACACGAAGCTTTTGAACAAAATCGACCAAAGAGTACTAGTACTTTACTGATGCACTTTTTCAGTTTTTTCCGATTTTCTCAAAATTTGCTCCAACGATTTTTTTTAAATTCAAAAATCAATTATTTTTTAGATGCTCCTTAAAATGTATATTCTCATTTTGCAATTGAAATCTTCTGAAGACCATGTACCCTGTATTTCATAGGGAAGATAGCAGAAATGGTTGCCATGGTAACAAAATATAAATATTTTCCCATACTTATAAATTTTACATCTTGAAAATCGAATGTACCGTACTGTCGGAAACTAAATATATGTCGACACAAAAAATCTGGTGTGACAAGCACAGAACACAACTTTCGATTACCGAAGGTAAGAGAAAGTTGTGTGCTGTGCGCCAGTCACACCAGATTTTTAATATAAATTGGAATAGTTTCTCTGGACAGGACACAGCAAAAAAATGAGGATAAATTGCTTTTTTTTCTTAAAATTATTCTTCCTTCTTCGCCTGATTATTCCCGCGGTGTGGGGTCGGCGGTAACGGGTTTTCGCGACCGGAAAGGAAAAGAACAGACCGGCCCGTCGCAAGGTCTGGCGCCTGTTGAAAATATAGAAGGGAAGTTAAGGGAAGAGACTGAATGCAAAAAACAGAAGTACTGTCAGTCCCAGCTAGGGCAGCTCGTGGTCGCCATCCACGTACCCACAAGATGTGGGCCCCTGAGCGATTTTCTTAAAATTATTACAAAACGCAATTTATAGCTGTGATGTTATATTAATAAGAGGGTAGAAAATGAGAGATGGATCTAAGGTTTTTTTCTTTATTTATTTATCTGACGTTTCGGTTCCGAACCATCATCAAATCATTATCAAATTAATTATTTACAGACTAATGACGTTTATGCTTTGTTTAAAGCCATCCTCATAACTTCTGTCGAATTCAATAATAACTTGAGCAATAACAAATTTAAGGAAAAAATATTGACTACCCTACTTAGTTATATTGGAAATTATAGGCAACCCAATTCTCCAACTCACAACTCGTTCTTGACCAGATTATTCGGTTGGTTCAATAAAAAAAATATGTTCAAAAACTAATCTTCGCAGTACTTATGATTGAACCAAGTTACCAAAATACATAATTTTACTTTCATAATTCTCCCCCTGTAAAGACTGATAAAATTCGTAGAGTTTTTACGGACTTTTTTCAAAATCTTCCTGAGTGATTAATCGATGGATGCAGAGTGAGTGCATGAAGACAGAGAGAGAGGTCTGTAGGTCAGTCGCCCGATACCTAAGCTCTCTCGGCCTTGGTTACGGCCAAACACCTTCTCTCTCTCTCTCTCTCTCTCTCTCTTTAATGAAGGAGAGGAGAGGAGAGAGAGCGGCCAACCGAGAGGAGGAGGAGGTGGAAGATGCCTTTCTGGTTTGCTGCTTTTTGCTTTTTGCCATTTGTTGCTGGCTATACGTGTCTCGACGGGTATGCAATTTACTCACCAACATTCCAAGTGTATTTGTTGTTGGGTGGTTGTTTAAAAATTTACTTTGGAATTTTTCACTAGAATAAACCAGACATTTACTTAAAAAAAAAAAAACTTCGATATATTTGTTAATAATGTAAAAGTCTTTGCTATTAATATTGAAATCAAAAGAAAAAGATGAAAATTCTGTTGTCTAAAGGTGACATATGAAACAACTCTTAATTTTCTTAAAATGGAAGATTTATTGCATCTATTTTTAATCATGGTATTATAGGTCAAGTTTATAACAACAAAAAGAGATATTTTCATTATTATTCACTTTATTGCTACTGCGCTAGCAAGCAGTTTCGGTGGGAATAATCCACCATCTTCAGGCCTGAAAATATTTTTATTATTATAATTTACTTATTTTATACATGATGATGGTTCATATTAAACAATATTGTATCTATAAAGTAATAAACATATTTACTTTATAATCTATTTTAATGTTTTATTTACCTCGTATAAATCATAAATTTTTAACAGTAACGTATCCAGGTGGGGGCGCTTTCCCCCTCCGCTCCAGGCTCATCAAGCTTTTGGCTCCACTCGCGCATCCGGCTTTCGGGCTTTTTTTTCAAAATCTCCGGCTTTTTTTGAAATTTCATAAAAAAATTCATTTTATATCCACAGTTCCGGAGAAAAATTACAAAAAAAGCTCCGAACAAGATTTGAATACTAAAAACAAACAAGAAAAAGAAAAAAAACGGCGCAGTTAAGTTTCGCCCCCTCCGCCCTCAAAAGCTAGTTACCTTTTTGATTCTTAATAATATAAAGT
>JAKCPI010029518.1:0-25791 GCA_023213315.1 Euborellia annulipes | reverse complement strand
GGGTCCATATAGTTAATAGAAAGTAAAAATTAACTTACTCAGTTTTATTATATATTTTACATTTTATAAAACTTGGGAAAAGCCTAATAGGGGCTACCATAAGAAAAATAAACTTTTTCTTGCTTTTTCAATTAAATGAAAAGGTTTCTAGAAAAACAAAAACATAAGAGAAGGCAAAGAAAAGAGGACATTCTCAATTATATCTTATATTTTGTACTTTTCTTCTTTTTATAAAGTTCTAGACTACTAGCTTGAGGAGGTTATTTATAAAAACAAAAAAGGTAAAAAATATTTTCTTGCTTTATTTTATGAAATAAATAAATCTAACAACTTTCTCTTTCTTTAAAACAATAAAAATAAATTTTTAGATGCTCTCGGGCTTGGCGTAGTTGGTAGCACTCCTGCCTTGTACACTAAAGGTCCCAGGGAGAGCCCTAAGGGATCTGGGCCCCCTTTGGACAGAAATTTGGGGATAATCAAACATAAAAGTTATTTTTTAATTTTAATTTTAATCCGAAATTAAAGTATAATAAATCATTATTGCCCGCATTACCCTCCCCTCCAAGAATGTGCCACTGCCTCTGTCTTTTCTACTCAAAAAATTTTTGCCCCCCCCCCCCGCTTAAAAAAATACTGAGACAGCCACTGCACCTAGCGACTGTGAGAGAGAACGAGCTCTCATTGGCTAAAATATTTTCTACTTTTTTTTTGGTTATTATATGTTTCACATGTTTGTTTTTGTTGGAATATGAACAAGTGTCTGTTTATATTGTGTTTGTAAATGTGTTAGTTACAAACTGTTTGTATACAGTTTATATTCGTTATATTGATTTATAAATATTATGTATTCCAGTTAGTTTAAATAAAAAGAAGTTCATTCATTAATCTGTACCAATTAATATTTAACAGTTTTCTTCAAAATATATACATTCTTTTGTATAGTAAAAACCCTTTATTTTTATTAACAAAAAACATGCATAATTAAGGGGCGGCAATTTCTGTTTTTGTCCGGGGCAGCATATATGCTAGAGCGGGCGCTGGAAGAGGAGAGAAGGGATCTCATTCAGAGATTCATCTGGATCGTCTCATGGGGTACTTGGTGTTGGCCTCGGCCAGAGACAGGTGGGTGTGGTGTGTGTCATAGTGCACGATGCATCAAGGATATCCAAACGGGGAATGATTTTTTTTTTTGTTAGGACTCGAGGGTTTTTATGCCTTTAATTCGAAGGCTTTTACCCTCTATATAAAAAAAGCTAGGTCACAATCTGGACTACCATGACCTGCCCCCCCCTCCCCTAGATTTGATCCTGGGTACGCCCTTGCGCTAATATTTAATATTAAGTTTTGAGCGCAGTCCGATGAATTTATTTAAGCCATTTGGATACCGAATATAAAAAAGTTAATTGATTATAGTAAACAGAAATAGCAATGATTTAATGATTTTTATTATTGAGACTATTTCGAATGTTCCTCTGATAGATGGTTATTCTTTCACAAAATAATTTATTAAAATATAAGTCTCTTGAGAATTGGATTGAGGTTATATAAAATTTATATTCTACCTCCTCTTCTTCTATCTTTGGCTAATGGATACCTATTGATTTTTTTCATTATCCCTAAAAATGTTGGTTGAGGAGAGAGACTTGCGAAATTTATTTGTGGTGAGAAACTTTATTTTGGTGTATTCTCTCTTAATTATGTTATGTTATTAATATTAATTAATATTATTATTAATTAATATTAATATATTAATATTAATTATGTTATTTTATCATTTCAGTTTTGCATATAACTTCAAAAATATTTTATTAACCTATGAGAATTCACATTTTTTTTATCCTCTATCAAAAGTCGCAGAGCAAAAAAAAAAAAAAAATGATAAGCAAAATACTACCATTTAGTTAATATCCCAAAAGATTCCTGTGGTCCGTTGTATATACTGAGACGGATCGCCCCTACTACATTATTATCAGGAACTATTTTTTTCATTCATGAAAAACAAGAGGAGGCGCATAAAATTAATTTTATCTACTTATGTTTTAACTAAAGCCAACGGTTACCAGTTAAAATTTAAAATTATGTCTGTGGGTGTCCGCTCGTGCGTGTGTGTGTCTATGGGAATACGATAATTTAAAAATGCAAAGATATAGATTGATGGAATTTGGTATATATTTTTTATACTAAAATTGTAGATTCGTATCAATTATTGGAGTAAATTCGTCAACTTTATTTAACACTGTTTTTTTTTTTTTTTTTTTTTTTTCAAAAATTTATAATTTTTGGTCATATGATAAATTACTGCGACCCCTGGAGTCGAACCAGGACCTCCACGCTTTCGCGGCGGGCGGACTACCTTTATGCTAGGTCGCCTGCCCGGATAAAGGTAGTCCGCCCGCCGTGAAAGTGGAGTCGAACCAGGACCTCCACGCTTTCGCGGCGGGCGGACTACCTTTATACTAGGTCGCCTGCCCGGATAAAGGTAGTCCGCCCGCCTTGAAAGTGTAAGGTCCTGGTTAGACTCCAGAGTAGCAACTTTTGCCCAATCAAACACTATCTTATCTCGCAAATTTGGTTTCTTAAACGATATATTGACTGGTCGGTCTATTTGAGCGTTGTTTGAAAAAAATTCCATCGCTTTTCAAATAAAGGTCTACCTAATTAAATAGTTTTTGTTGTTCCTCTTTCGGTCATATGATTTTGAGGTGTTAAATAAAGGATCACGAATGTATTAAAACTTAGGGCCAGGTTTTATGCTGGTCAAATTTGCACTGGTTTTAATATTATCTTCATTTCATCAACTCGTTTCAACAAACAATATTTTTATTACGAGTATTTAGAATTCTTCTACTTATTTTAAAGCATATCGGAAAAAGCCCACTAAAAAAAAAGATTTATAGATTTATTTGAATTTAGTTTTCTAAAAATGGGGACACAGATATTACAAGTAATTTTTTCGGAATCTCAGTCATCGCAATATTTTACTTAAAGCTTGATATATTTTTCATATGCATAATAGACAAAAGAAAGTAAAAGAGGAAATATCGTTTACAAAAAAAAAAAAAAACTTTTTAGTTAAAAAAATAATTACTTTTTTTTACGAAGTTTCATACACGACCCAAGTTTGGATTGGAGACACTCCAAGAGATGCGTCCAGGCAGAGAAGCTATCTTAACAAAAAAATCTCAAACATTTAAATAAAGCTAGTATTCAAAATTAATCATATTTTCAGTAATTAATTATGAATACGAGCTGACTTTCAAGAAGGAAAAGGAGAAAGGGGAAAAATTTTTATATTTACTTAATTTTTACAAAAAAAGAAAAAAAAATACAAAATATAATAAAACAAAAAAATTACAAAATATAATAAAATAACAAAATTACAAAATATAATAATAATAATGACATATAGTTGGATGATGTAGGTGTCAATTTTGCTTTCTTGAATTAAAATCTTCTGTCTTCAGTTTGGAACGATGAGTTTACTTGGTCTTCGTGGGTTACTTTAACTTCTTAGTCTTCTCTAAGAAAAAAAGATGATCTTCTTGTACAATTTTTTTTTTCTTCGTGTACAAAGGTACAAAACAAAAACGCGGATTGAAATTTTCGGAAAAAAGATTAAGAGTGTGCAAAAAATGCAAAATTCATTTAGTGTGACCACTCTCCCAAATTCAAGAATCATTATTTTGAGTAAAGCTGAGCTAAAGGACCTAATCTAAAATAATATTTTGCGCCCAGGAAGAGTGGTCCCCCTCACCAACTAACATTCCCATATCTAAGAGAAAGCACATGTTTAAAATTTTAGTCCGAAATAAAAAATAGCTTATAGCCTTATTAATTTTGTCCGAAAAGAAGAAACTTGTGGTATTTTCATTGGATTTATCATCTTAACACAAAGATCCGAACTGAACTGAGTACATTGATGAAGGAATCCTGCCTGAATCTATTAGTCATTAATACGAAGTATATGTTATTACTCTCCACAAGAGAATCTTTATCATCTCTTGCTGTTCGAAATCAGAGTGATCAGAATCAAGAATCCAATGAAACATGACAAGTTTCAGTTTTTTATTGTAGTTTCAATAAAAATGAAAAAAAAAAAAATGACAAGAACTCATCTCTTCGCTCCAGACTCTAGTCTAATCTACCTAAAGGGGATAAGTGATAGCAAGTAATTCTAGCGACGGAGTTCTGAGAGAGTTCTTGTTTACAAAAAGTTTTTACAAAGGAAATTTCTTAAAATTAAATAACATAAGCTTAAATATTTCAAAAGCAGAATAAAAAAGTTAAGTGGTCAAAGAGGAGATTAATTGTAACTTACAACGAAAATAATTTTAATCAAAAGTTTTTTGTGTATATTAACAAAAATCAACGTTTCATATGAAGAAATGAGCATTTAACTTAATAATATCAATGTTTTAATTTTTAAGATTAATAGAATGAAGTTTTGAAAAATTTTTATTGTGCTTTTGATACATTATTATTATAAGGCAAAGACGGATCCTTTGAGTTTTGGGTTCAAAACTCCCCAAATGACTAAAAAAATTTGTAAAAAAAGCAAAAGTTATTAATTAATTTAAGAATTGCAAGCAATAGTAAAAATCTCGTAGGATCCGCCAAGCAGGAGCGAAGCCAGAACAAAATAAAGGAGAGTCTTTTTATCTTCTACCAATAATTAAAATTATTTGGCAAAAAACTTGATAGTTTGATATTTTAATGAAAAGACATCAAACTAATTAAATAAATTATTGCAATGCAATTAGGCTTTTTAAATGAGAATGATTGAGTTGGCACTAAATAAAAATTCAAAAATATCTTTGAAAAATTTTAGATCAGGATCATTGAAATTTATTTCATTTTATTTACAAAATTTCGGATTCGCTCCTGGTGCCTTATGCCTAAAATATTAATAATAATAAAAATAAGAGGAGACTCAGATTGAAGAACATTACTTTTTTATTAATTTTTTGAGAGAGAATCAATCATTGTTTTTTTTTATCATTTAAATGTTTATATATTTTTGTATTTGCAAATGATTAAGCATCAGTTTATTAAAAATATTTATAAATTAGTTATATATAAATTCGACTGAATTTTACTTTTCCTAATTCGTAAATTTTGATTGCAATTAATAAAATTTTACACCTAATTTATTTAAACCTACTCAATCTAAGGGGGTATGAATAAATACCTCTTCGGTTAACCATTATCCATCCAACCATCCATCCATCGAAACGCTCGGAGTATTCTGAAATAGAAGCCCTGAAGCTAAGAATTCTTCCCACCCTTGATGCCTACTAGCTAAAGGATTGCCATGTCAATGGCAATGGGTTAAGTACATACATAAGATCCACCAAGCAGGTGCGGAGAGACTTGAAGATCTCGAAGTTGGGTAGCCAGGTTAGCTAAGAAGAGAAATGGAGAAAATGTGGGGCCTAAAAACCTATGTGTATTCTAAAGGAAAGGAAGGAAGGAGGAGAAAGTAAGTTAATTTTCATTTTTCAACATATTTCAATTAAAGATTTTAATTTAATTATTAATGAAATCGATGTATGTTTAAATAATGGAAAAATAGAAAAAATATTACGAAATATTCAATTTTTAAATATAATGACTTTAGTTAACAAATATTAAATTTGATTTATTAAATTATAGTTGAAAAATGAAAAAAACTTACACTGCATCCCAACCATCGCGCATTGCAATTGTACCATGAGATGTTATTTTTTTATTTATAAAAATAGGAAAAACAGGTTTATTTATTTATTTTATTTTATTTTTTAGTTTATTATTTTAAATATAAAATAATAACTTCACATGATACCACCACAAATGTGAAAAATATAAAAAAACGAATAAATCTTATTTTTTAAGTTAGTCAAAAAAGTGAAGTGTTGAGTTCAATTTTGTTAATGTAGTGTCAACCAAAAAAATATTTGCCAATTCGCTATTTAGAAAAGGTTGGGATACACAAACTACCTATAATCTTGTGTAATAATCTTAAATAATCCTTACTTTTATTCTAAACTAAATTAATATAAAAAACTCAAAATTTATTTTGCGCGTATTTATAATGATGTTAAATAGGCCTAATTGATTATCAAGATTTGTTTCAATAATTTTTTAATATATAGATACTCTCTCTTTTTTTAATTTGTTAAAGAACTTTTTCATCTTGCTAAGGCCTTTAGTACTTTATTTTTTTCATGTATTGTGTGTTTTATATTATTTTTTATTTAAAATTGTAATGTTCAATATTAGTTAATTATTAATTTTTAAAGATTTTTTAAGAAAAAAAGTCATTTCTTAGGTCAATCCATTGTAACTTTACAATTTCAAATCAGTTTAGAGCCTCTTAACATTACCATTAGGCAATTAAATACAAATAATCCAAATAGATTATTTTAAAAAATTGCTATTAACAGAAAATAGTTTGAAAAACTATCTAGCTTTCTTCTATCTTTATGCTAGATCGTATTCTCACTCGTCTGTTAACAGTATTTTACCAAAATAATCCACTTATTATTTTTTTTAAATTGTCTTTGGAAAAATTTAGCCCAAATTCATGTGAAATTGCAAGGCTTGTTGACCATAGAATTAAAAAAATCTGAGTCTCCTTTAAAAAAAAGCGTGACTCACGGTTTACGTCTTGCGAATTGACCTTAAGAAAACCCAACCAAGATGAAATGAAGATTTCTCGAACAGATCCTATTCATAAGATGATCCATCGTCTCCAAGATGAAATCAGAAGTAAGAAATAACTCCAAGCTGAGGTGATTCTGCTCCAATAGAAGAGAAGATGATTTCGCAAGAACACAACGAATGGAAGCGCTAAAAAAAAAACAATGATTTTTTACTGTTTTCTTTATACTGTAGTCTATGTTTAGAGGTGTTCTTTTAATTATCATGACCTATTATCTCTATGGATTCAGGGGACCTCAAAACGTGAAGATCCATCAAAATCTCGACATCGAATTTTTGACATGAATCCAATACTTTCTCTCTATATATATATATTACATAGGTAAGAGAAAGTAAAAACAATGAAATAATCACATATAGCAAACATATGGGGGAGACATAACTTTGGCAATCTTTGTACAGTGAGCAACAAAGTTAAAGTCTCACTCGTTTTCCATGTGATTATTTCATTGTTTTTAAAAAATTAATTATGAAATATATTTTTTAGTGGATACTTTCAGGGTTCAAAGTTACTAAATTTCCAATAAAGTTTTTCATTTTAATATTAGGCATCGATTGATTGTCTATATGACTTCAAAACTTAAATATTTATAAAACAAATAAACCAAAAGTTTGAAAAATTACTTACAATGTTATTATGATCCAAAATCGAAGTTAGATCAGAAGAAATCAAAGTTAGTGTAACTCTACAGCATTTCAACCCACAACTGAAAAAAAGTATGTAGCACAGATTGAATTAGAAATAAATTAAAATAGTTTAGTGTAATTTTTTAAAATTTAAAAAATGTGAGAAAGTAAAATATAATTTAAAATTTTTTTATAAATTTACTTTAAAACACAGAAGTTATTTTACAATAGTTTTTAATTATAAGGTACTCATGAAAAAAATCTATATCTATAAAAAAGAAATGGAAAAAATGTATGTATATATGTATATGTTGTATAGAAATCCACAATTATCAATGAATCTTTTTCATATTTATAAATAAGAAATTATATATAATATTTAAGATATTATATACATCGCGTAGGTAAGCCGCGAAACGGAGATTTATATAATTAGATATTACTTCATGTACCCGAAAAAAGATATAAGGGTGTGCCGCCGGGAGTCGAACCACGGATCCACCGATTTGCGCTCAGTGTGCCCTTACCACTAGACCACAGCACGGCATTCGGGTATATGAACTCAGTTGGAAAGCAAATTTAGCCATCGGGAGGAATGGACCCGGATTTGGCGCCACAAATTCCACCGTCAACCTGGTGCAATCCAGTTGGCATAGTTGAGACGACCTCAATTTTAACTAATTTATAAATAAGAAATTATATATAATATTTAAGATATTATATACATATATTTTTCGGGTACATGAAATAATATCTAATTATATAAATCTTTTTCATATTAAGTACACATATAGTACTTGAAACGGTGAGTAAATTACTTACAATTTTATTATGATCCAAAATCGAAGTTAGAGCAGAGGAAATCAAGGTTGATGTGTAACTGATTGAAGCTTAATGAGTGATGCCGAGAGAATTGTAGACCGAAATTAGGGTAGTTGAGGAGTTTCGGTTGATGTGTAACTCTACTGCATTTCAACTCACAACTGAAAAAAAGAATGTGGCACAGATTGAATTAGAAATAAATTTAAAAAGTTTACTGTAATTTTTCAAAATTTAAAAAATGAATAAATTTAAATTTTCCATCAATTGCAGCAGTAATAATTTGAATCCCTAAATGTGTGTGGGGAATTAATTATAATCAAATTTCTTCAATATTTAAATAAAAATTTATCCTTTTGACATCTTTATGACATGATTTATAGCCACATCCAGGCAGACTCTTTTGGCAGTCATAAATTGACACTTTTGTGTTGCCCCAGTCGGTACCCACACTTGAACTCAAGGCCCTTTCTTAACATCTTAACACTTGCAATGCAACAAAAAATATCCTAAATTGACAAAATACATGCCCGCCGATATAGTTAACTATATAAATAAGTAAAAAAAGCAGAGCCGTACCGAGGCAGTTGGGGGCCTGGGGCGGAACTAGAAGAGGGGGCCTTATATTGAATTTTTTTTTTTTTGGGGGGTGCTCATCTTTAAATATCCCTCTCCTCCATACACAAAAATATTTTTAAAATACCGTATATCCCTGAACCTCAAGGGCCCCGGGGCCTCTCAAAGAGAAATTTTCATTAAATTTTGTTGTTTTTTTTTTATCTAAATTTTTCCGTTTTTACTTGAGAGCCCTGAGGGCCCCGGGGCCTCTCAAAGAGAAATTTTCATTAAATTTTGTTGTTTTTTTTTATCTAAATTTTTCCGTTTTTACTTGAGAGCCCTGAGGGCCCCGGGGCCTCTCAAAGAGAAATTTTCATTAAATTTTGTTGTTTTTTTTTTCTAAATTTTTCCGTTTTTACTTGAGCCCTGAGGGCCCAGGGGCCTCTCAAAGAGAAATTTTCATTAAATTTTGTTTTTACTTGAGTCCTGAGGGCCCCGGGGCCTTTCAAAGGGAAATTTTCATTAAATTTTTTTTTTATAAATATATGGGGGCCTATGCCGGCTCGGGGCCTGGGGCGGACCGCCCCCTCGCCCCCCCCCTCGGTACGCCACTGAAAAAAAGTGGATAGATATGTGTTTAAATACGAGCACGATTGTCTTAATGAATGAACCGAAGAAGCCCGAACATTCCCGAATGTTGAAACCAAGCGAGAAAATGTTCATTCTTTATTTTTTCCCCACTAAAATGATCAAAATTCATCATGTCCTAGACATCTATATCTATCTATATCTTTTGTGTTAGCATGGATTTTCGCTTGGCTGAGAATACGCCAAAGAATAAATAAAAAAAAAGTGCAGAGTGTAAAATGAACTTTCAGTCGCTTGGTGTAAAGAGAGCTTGAGATGATAAAAATCTTTTTGACTCTAAAAATATTTGTTACACCAAGTTTTTTAGATGAGATTAGAATAATTTCAAAAATAAAGTTATTAAATTCAAAATATTTTGTTAAAATATAATTAATTATTTAAGTTAATAGAGTAATTAAAGTCAATGATTTAATGACGTCAAAATCATTCATTCTAAACAATGTTTAAATAAAAATAAAAAGGATTGAATAGAAAGTACCTGGTAAAGGAAAGTGAAGGCTGAATTTCAACGGTTGTGAATTGTTATTTGAGGAAATAAATCAGCAGCAATGGATAAAAGAGATAGCATAATAACGAAGGAATCAAAGCGTCGGTGCTGGATCAGGAACGGAGAGCCAAAGAGATGTTATCAGTTGAATGTTCTTTGACTCGATGCAACTCACTGAAGACGGAGAGGAAGCTAGCAACAGTCGTCCAGGCTGGCACTAAACAATCGGGGCAGACATCACGTGACACCAAAGTTGCAATTTTATTGATTCAAATTTAAATAATTATTATTAAAACATAATTGAATGCATTGCAATAAAGTTTAAAAAATAAAAGAATCCATCTTAATTATTTTTTAATTATAATTTATGGCGTTTATACCATAGTACGCTTTTATTTCTAAAGGTGCTTATAAATAAAATTATATTAATTTTCAAATTTTTACTTCCCCCCTCCCTATTATTTTGAGTGTTCAAATAGATTATTTTATAAGGTTAAAAAGTCACTATCCAGCAGCTGATAAAGTGAATAACAAAAATGAAGTTTTTTCGACCAATTTTATTTAATGAAAACAAAAGTGACGTTTCGATCCTAGATTGGGATCATCTTCAGGCTAATTGTTTAATCAAAAAAAAGTTCAAATTTAATTTTCTTATATTGGTAAAAGGTGCCAAAAGCCTCATGTCAGGTGTACATAGAGCCTTAAAGTAGTAACCTTTAAAACAAGTATTTCAGAAAGGCTTTGATTAGATATAGGCTTACACATAGACTATAATATGGAATTTTAGATTAGTTTCATATATTATCTCTTCTTTTATTTATACTTAGATTTAATATTGAAAATATTCATAGTTAGAACTAAAATATCCTTATACAAACAAAAGCGTTGTATTTTAATATTATTTTGTCTTTATTAATACAAGCCACAATCTCATTTATGGTTTCCAGTTGATTGAGAAAGTTTTTATGGTCTATTAGCAACGCATACATTTGTTTAATATGGCGATATCATGTTTGCAAACAAGACAATGCAATTTAAGATATTTCACATCTAGTATGAATATTTAATTATAAGTTAAATGCATTTAATCTGATGATGTCATATTGTCAGTCACAAATCTGCTTACTTAGGCCTATGTCAAATCGTCTTTACACTGAACAATCATCTTTGGATTGAATTTGAGCATTTGGCTTTCAATTAAAATGTTAAAATTTCTACCTCGAAAACAAAAAAATCTTGGGATAATAATAAGCGGATTTTTATATCAATAAAAATAGTCTTAAAGTATTCCTGTTAATATGAATGGTTGCCATGTATCAATTTTTTTTAAGTTTATAGGGCTTTAAAAAAACTTGTGTGCCAGCATATACTTTAAAATACCGAAAGTAAAAAAGAGAAAAGTTGAGTGCTGCAGCGAATCAGCCCAGATTTTTAAAGCTTAAAAGTTTAAAAATAATTAAAAGTCCAAATGCTTCTAGTAATTAATTAACAAATAAATAAATGCAGAATAATATAACTTACAAGGGGACGGCCAAGTGAGTATATCACGGATTCGTTTGAAAAAAATTGAGGTTATACTTTGAGCCAAAAAAAATGTTCACGTGTCTCGGCGTTTTACTCCATAGAGCCCCGATTGGTCAAAAAAATAAATAAATACTGAAATAATTTTCGCGCTTTCAAGTAGTTTCTATTTGAAACATTACGTAACAGTCAGCTGTGGCTAGGCTGGTAGCGTAGCCGACTGGTAAGTATGTGGTCCCGGGTTCGATCCAGCGGCGTAACCAGCCTTTGAGGGCGGGGGGGGGGGGGGCGAAGCTCAACTAGGGCGCCGATTTTCCAGGGGGCTCCGCCCCCTGGACCCCCTTGCTCGCCTTCGGCGAGCAATTGCCCGCCTTCGGCGGGCAAATTTCTTGCATCCTGTAATTTTCTCAGCAAATTTGTTTATATTTACATGTTTTTTAATGACACCTGTATGATTTTGTTTTGAATTTTCTTTTCTTTTACGAAAAATGTCGTTTTCTTCTGTGATTATTTCAAAAACTATTCAGTTTTTGGAAAAATATCAAAGAATAAAAATTTTTTAAAATAGAGTATTTTATTTCGACGGGCATGCAAATGAAATTTTATTTAAAAATTGCTAGACATTCGTTCATTCATTCACTAAATCTCGGGCGGGCCTGAAGAAAGCCCTTTAATTTTGAGAAAATCGAAAAAAACTGAAAAACTACATCAGTAAAATACTAGTACTTTTTGGCCGATTTTGATTAAAAGCTTATTTTCACGGTCCCGGGGGGGTGTTTAACTTAAATATAACATTTCAGTCTCATAGCTCAATTCCTTCATGCTTAAAAAAATTTTGAATTTCAAAAAATTAAATATTAAGGCTTATACGAATCCTGAGTAAATCTCCACAGCCTTAAAACATCAAATTAAGGCTTATATATTGCAAAATAAAAAAAAATTTAATTATAAAGCCTCTATATGGGTGATTCTTTTACAAACCGAACACTTTCTGACCGACATGTTTTTGATTTGGCTGAAATTTTTTTTACGGGTTCTATAACGAAAAAAAAGATAGCCATCCGCGAGGATTTTGTTTTTCTTTAATATTTTGGGAAATAGAGAGGGTCGAAAATGTGAAAATTTGATGATTTTCTGCTTAGACGCTCACTTTTAAAAATTCATAACTCTGGTTCTATTTGAGCTAGAAAAAAACTTTTTTACCATTTTAAAGCTAAAAGAGTGAACTTTAAGAAAAAAATTGTTCCACCAAAATTTATTAAAGATTTCACATTGTTATCAACAATTGAAATCTTTAAATCGATTTTAACAATGGGGCCCCAAATGTATTGCATTTTTATTATAACCATCGCATTCTACGTCGAATTTATACCGATAACGGTTTTTTAATCGATGGAGAATCAATTAGTACTATTGAAAAAAATCCCGCCAAGTACTCTCATGCGGTAAAATGACGTCATATCAAAAATAAGAAAAAAAAGTCCGGGGGTATTGAACCACTCTTTCCAAAACTATATTTAGATTTAATGTAGCTTTTATGGTCAAGCAGCTATCCGTTGCACAAGTAGGGCTATTTTTCGATATTTTTGCCTAAGAAATGATGTTTTTCGAGAAAAAAACCAATTTTGGAGTTAATTACTAGGGATTTTTTTATTTATTCGATTAGAGGTTTTCTTTCTGCACAAAATGACATCCCATTTAGTCTGATCTGATTAGCCGTTCGTAATCTACAGGGGTTTAAACTTTCAAATTAGAATTTACCGCAGCGCGGTAAAATAAAATGATAGGAAAAAAATAAATGGTGAAATCTTTAGCTGAAAACTCATTCTTTCTAACCGTATATTCCCCATAATTATACCTCTTAAGACAGAGGAGATATGCAAGCCGATAAACTTTTTCGTGCAAAGATTTTTTTCTTGCCCTAGAGCATGAACGAAAAAGTTTATCGGCTTGCATATCTCCTCTGTCTTAAGAGGTATAATTATGGGGAATATACGGTTAGAAAGAATGAGTTTTCAGCTAAAGATTTCACCATTTATTTTTTTCCTATCATTTTATTTTACCGCGCTGCGGTAAATTCTAATTTGAAAGTTTAAACCCCTGTAGATTACGAACGGCTAATCAGATCAGACTAAATGGGATGTCATTTTGTGCAGAAAGAAAACCTCTAATCGAATAAATAAAAAAATCCCTAGTAATTAACTCCAAAATTGGTTTTTTTCTCGAAAAACATCATTTCTTAGGCAAAAAATATCGAAAAATAGCCCTACTTGTGCAACGGATAGCTGCTTGACCATAAAAGCTACATTAAATCTAAATATAGTTTTGGAAAGAGTGGTTCAATGCCCCCGGACTTTTTTTTTCTTATTTTTGATATGACGTCATTTTACCGCATGAGAGTACTTGGCGGGATTTTTTTTTCAATAGTACTAATTGATTCTCCATCGATTAAAAAACCGTTATCGGTATAAAATTCGACGTAGAATGCGATGGTTATAATAAAAATGCAATACATTTGGGGCCCCATTGTTAAAAATCGATTTAAAGATTTCAATTGTTGATAACAATGTGAAATCTTTAATAAATTTTGGTGGAACAATTTTTTTCTTAAAGTTCACTCTTTTAGCTTTAAAATGGTAAAAAAAGTTTTTTCCTAGCTCAAATAGAACCAGAGTTATGAATTTTTAAAAGTGAGCGTCTAAGCAGAAAATCATCAAATTTTCACATTTTCGACCCTCTCTATTTCCCAAAATATTAAAGAAAAAACAAAATCCTCGCGGATGGCTATCTTTTTTTTCGTTATAGAACCCGTAAAAAAAATTTCATCCAAATCAAAAACATGTCGGTCAGAAAGTGTTCGGTTTGTAAAAGAATCACCCATATACGTTATTTATTATTTTTGGAATTAAATTCATTTAAAATAGTAGAATTCAAGTTGTAATATAATTTTAAAAGAAAACAATCAATTTTTTAAGAGAATCGATGAAAAGAATATGATAAAATCACATTCGCTGGGCTATATTTTAGAGGCCGTAGGGCGCCTATGCCGGTTTCGGGGGCGCCAAGGGCTCGATGCGGCTGGGGCCCCCCCTCGCCCCCCCCCTGGTTACGCCACTGGTTCGATCGACGGAGTATGCAATTTTTTTTTTTTACCTATTATGTTACGTACCGTAACAAACAATATATTTAAAACTGTTTCATATTATTTTTTTTTTTTATATTTTATTATTTTTTTTAGTAATTAAATTTTAAAATTTTTTTTCGAGTTTCATTATTACAGACAGTCTAGTGCTTCTCTCCTGAAATCCGAAAACAAAAATGTGCATGTAAAAAAATATCCTTTATAAACTGCGCTAATAGTCGTCTATTTATTTTGTTTTGTTATCTATATTCGCTTGACTGTACCTAATTTTTTTTATCAAATATAAGCAAATAAATTTTTTATTAATTTAATGTATTTATTTAATTAATGGATTATTTTATGCCTTCTTTATTTCTTCATACATTTAAATACTGTAATAAATGATATTTTCTTCATGCATTTAAATTAAATTTTAATGTTAAGGTAATAAATAAACTCGAAAAACAATTTAAAAAAATTTAATTACTAAAAAAAAATAATATGAAACAGTTTTAAATAAATTGTTTGTTACAATAACATAAAAAGATAAAAAAAAAAAATTGCATACTCCGTCGATTGAACCCGGGACCACATACTTACCAGTCGGCTACGCTACCAGCCCAGCCACAGCTGACTGTTACGTAATGTTTCAAACAGAAACTACTTAAAAGCGCGAAAATTATTTCAGTATTTATTTATTTTTTTTTGGCCAATCGGGGCTCTATGGAGTAAAACGCCGAAACACGTGAACATTTTTTTGGCTCAAAGTATAACCTCAATTTTTTTCAAACGAATCCGTGATATACTCACTTGGCCGTCCCCTTGTTAGTTGAAACTAATTTACTTTCTCTTACCTCTAATATATATAGAGAGAGAAAGTATTGGATTCAGGTCAAAAATTCGATGTCGAGATTTTGATGGATATACACGTTTTGAAGTCCTCGAAATCCAAAAAAGTGATTTGGCAAGATGGTCTGTCTGTGTGAGTGTGTCTGTGAACAAAATATCTCAAGAACGAAAGGAGCTAGGAAGCTGAAATTTTATATTTAAGTTAGGCGCCCCCCTGGCACGTGATAAGAAGCTTTTGAACAAAATCGACCCAAGAGTACAAATACTTTACTGATACACTTTTTCAGTTTTTTTTTTTTTTTTTTTTTTAGATTTTCTCGAAATTCGCTCCAACGATTTTGATTAAAATTCAAAAAAAAAAATCAATTATTTTTTAGATGCTCTTAAAAATGTATATTCTCATTTTGCCATTGAAATCTTCTAAAGGACACTTTACTCTTGTACACTTCATAGGAAATGGTTGCCAAGCTAACAAAATATAAATATTTTCCTATACTTGTAAATTTTACATCTTGAAATTCGAATGTACCGTACTGTTGGAAACTATTGTAAATATATGTCGACACAAAAAATCTGGTGTGGCAACCGAAAGTAATAGAAAGTTGTGTGCTGTGCGACTAGTCACACCAGATTTTTTGTGTCGATATATATTTACAATAGTTTCCAACAATACGGTACATTCGAATTTCAAGATGTAAAATTTATAACCATGGGAAAATATTTATATTTTGTTAGCATAGCAACCATTTTTCCTATCATTCCTTAGTACAAGAAGGGGTACAAGAGTAAAGTAGTTTTCAGAAGATTTTCTTTATTTAAGGTCTTTTTCGGCAGCCATGGCCATTTAGACCCCGTCCCTATTTATTTAAATTGATTGGTAGTCAATTCAATTTAAATAAGTTTTGGTGGAATCGGACGGTGCGAACTCCCGGTCTTTGGTACAAATGGCCAGGCCAGCATGCTAATCACTATACCAAGGCCCGGTGCCATATATACATGGTACGGTGTATATAAAATTGAGGGTTCTTGATAATTTAATTAGAAATACTTAAATAGCAATTATTCAAGTATATTATTACATAGTACATAAGCCTACACTAATATCTGATTAATGAACAATAGACAATGGCATTGATAATTTGCTACAAGATCATCAACATTAACAAGTTAATCAGACTATTAATTTTGGAGGTGTCAATATTTGAGGGCTTATAATAGATAATAATTCAATTGGGTGAAGATTAAAATTTCTTTTCAAAAGAAAATAAAAAGAGGGCAGTTAATAGAAGTTCTGAATAGTTGGATTGAATAAGTTTGGGGTGTCAAAATTTTTTTTATCTAGGAAATGGCGCATTAAAAAAAAAAAAAAAACTTACTTTAAATTTAAATGAAATAGTTAAAACATAGTAAAAAAATATCTCTCAACAAAATAACTGCCATTTATCATCACTTTCGATTAACAGAAAACATTATTCAATAATAATTAATGATACTGACCAGAGGGGAGTGGCAGGGGACCCTTAAGATCCAGCCTTAAATTTTTAATGAAAAAAAAAAATTAAAAATTTTATTGTTAGTTAAATTTTTTATCTACGAGTTCCCGGGCCCTCTGAAATATTTAAAGAACCGGGCATTCTACAAAGGGAAAAAACTGATAAAAATTTTAAAAAATATTTAAAAACAATAATCTAATTTAAAATTTAAACAATTTTTTTTTTGGGGCCCCCCCCCCCCCCCCCCCCCCCCCCCCCCCCCCCTTTCTTTTAAAATTAAATTTTTTTTCTTCATATCTTAAACTAGAACTTCCAATCGAGCAATATATTTTCTTATTCTTATAAAAGAAATTTTATATTATGATGACACGGGTCCAGTATAAAATCACACAAAGGATTTTTCCATATAAAGTAGAGCTGGTGTCATTTACCCAAGCCTTTGTTCATTATTGTATTAATTTTAAATTATTTTTATTTTATTTTTTTTTAACACTCACACTTTTTTCCCATTCACAAGATTGAAAGACTGGTTATCGTCCTGAAGATGGGATCGATGTGATTCCGAAAAGTCGACGATAATCAAATAGAGTTTTTTTTATCACTTGCTGGCTGCCTACACCTACCTAATCCTAATTTCATAAAGTAATAATATTATTAATATATTTTGTATAGGAAAATTTTCAAGGCGCCCCAGAGCCCCGCGGCGCACAGTTTGGAAAACACTGATATATACAGTATAAGTAAGAGAAAGTAAAAAAAAAATATAATTTAAAGTACAAGTTTTCATAAATTTTTATGCAATGTCCAAAATAAGGTTCTTTCTTTATGGCCGCTGAAAACGAACGCGGAGTTGGTGGCCTATAGACAGGCGCATTATAATGAAATAATTATTTTAATAATTCATTAAAATGGTTTTTAATAAAAATGATGGTTATGAAAGCCTAGAGTGGATTACATTTAAATGGTGTAAGGGGTAAAATTTTTTTTTCTTTATTATATATTCCTTTATTAATTAAATTAAGTGATTAAATGATCTAAATATAAGAAGATAAAAGATAACGAAAGCAGACCCTGGGGCAGTGTACACCTTTAACGCCTATGTTTAATCTAATCTTAAGCTCCAGAGAAAATGCAGGAAAAAAAGAGAGAGAGATAAGAGAGACAGAGGTTTAAGTTTAGTTGGAAAGCGAGTGCAAAGCAAATTATCCAGATTAATGGCTAGAAGTAATTATATTTAAAAAAAAAAGAAAAAAGTGCAAGTTTTTAATGTTTTTTCTTGCATAAAATTTTTTTTTTTGCCCAAGATCATAAAACTTTTAATTTATTTATAAAAATTGATGAGAGTGTGTTTTTTTTTTATAAAACACTTTTAAAATATTATGAATTTAATTTTTTTTTCATAGAGAAAAGCTTTTAAGGTTGTTTCGGTTATTTTTAATTAAAAATTGTTATATTGATCAAAAATTTCTAATATTTGAGATGATACGTATTTGTTGTCTATTCATTTGAATAGATGTGTATAATTATATATTATCATGTATAGCTTATAATAGCTAGGATATGAAGTTCATCAAAAAAAAAATGTTGATTTGAAAAAATTATTGCTGGATACAAATTGAATACCGGAAACTAATTATTTGGACCTATCTAAAAATATAGCCTATATATATTAATTTCTCATTTTTTGTTTCATTTTTATTTTTTACTTTCTCTTACCTATGTATATATGTAATATATATATAGAGAGAAAGTATTGGATTCATGTCAAAAATTCGATGTCGAGATTTTGATGGATCTTCACGTTTTGAGGTCCCCTGAATCCAAAAAAGTGGTTTTCGCGACATGGTCTGTCTGTGTGTGTGTTCAATTTTAAGCATGAAGGAATTGAGCTAGGAGGATGAAATTTTATATTTAAGTTAAATACCTCCCGGGACCGGAAAAATAAGCTTTTAATCAAAATTGGCCAAAGAGTACTAGTACTTTACTGATGTACTTTTTCAGTTTTTTTCGATTTTCTCAAAATTCGCTCTAACGATTTTGATTAAAATTCAAAAATCAATTATTTTTTAGATGCTCTTTCAAATGTATATTCTCGTTTTGCCCTCAAAATTGTTTGAAGCACACTTTACTCTTGTATTTCATAGGAAAGATAGGAGAAATGGTTGCCATGGTAACAAAATATAAATATTTTCCCATGTTTATAAATTTGACATCTTAAATTCTAATATATTGGCGGAAACTAAATATATTTCGACACAAAAATCTGGTGTGACAAGCACAGAACACAACTTTCGATTACCGAAGGTAAGAGAAAGTTGTGTGCTGTCGCCAGTCACACCAGATTTTTATATTTAATTTCAGTTTTAAAAGAAACTTTTCATTGTTTCAATTTTAATTGTTAATTTCAGTATATATATATATATTTTTTAAAAAACATTCACACTTTTTTCTCATTCACACTCACAATCACACACACATCCACACTGTCTTTTCGGCAACTCAGGCCATTTAAGACTTTAAACGATATCCGTTATTTATTATTATACATATTGGGGTCCAGGCATTCTTATATAAGCCATTTGGTATCCAAATGCCTTATATAAAATCATCGGACTGCCTGGGGTCCGAACCCGCGACGTTTGGTATACGAGGTTAGCACGCTAACCTCTACGCCAAGCCTCGAGGGCCTTAATTTCAGTAGATACCAATGACGTTCCAGACGCTGGTTTTTCGTGACCACCCATTCGAAGTTTAGCTTCTGTTGACCCCCTCCAGGCCTAAATATACTCTGGTTATCATATTATAAATAAGTGGATTTTGTATAGAAAATATATTTTAAGATTTGTTTTTCTCTTTTGTTGCAGATTTCGTGGATACGGAGAAAAGATTATCAACTTTTAACCGTGGGTTTAGGAACGTATAGTAGTGACGATCGATTTTTCACATCACATATGCACAGTGCCCAGGTAAGTTTTTTCAATTTATTTATGTTAGTTATCTTCAGAGTTGGACACGAACTAAATCTGAGAAAAAACTTTATTTGAGTTAATTATTCAAATAAAAAATCTTATTTGATAATTTAACAAAATTTGTAATCATAATTTTTTCTCAGACATTTACTTCATGCCCTACTTATCTTTAAAAGTTCTGGGAATTCCTAATCGTGACAAACACCTGTTTTCACCTCTCGCCTTCTTTAGTATATTTTACTACTTTCGTTACTTGGAAGTAATTTTCACATTTCTCTTATCTATAGTAGCTTAGGAAAAATAAATTCAATTTTTTTCTTATTCTTTGAAAAATTTTCAATTTATTTTATTTAAAAAAATTCCAAAATAACCTCTCCATATTTGCGTGCTATTAATCACAAATTTCAGAGGTGGCAGAGAGAATAATAAGCCCGTCGCTCAACCGGGCGCTTGAATGAAGAGTAAAGACTGACAATTTGAATGTGAGAAATTTTCATTCTATACACTACAACGTAAATATCTGAGTGAAAATAAAAATAAAAATTTATAAAAAAAAAAAAAAATATTTTGTAAGAAAACCAAAAATCTAACATCTGACAATTTTTGGGAAAGGGGTCGTCCACATATTACGTAAGGCCTTTTTTGATGATTTTCTAGTCCCCTCCAAGTCACGAACAAACTCCCCTACAAATATTGACACAACATAGAACTACCCCCCCCCCTCCTCCCGTATGAATAAAACTCGAAAGAAAGGGAAAAAATATTAATAGATAAAGATATATTTATATTTTAATTCGTAGGAAGAAGATATTTCTCCCAATTGTTCTTATGACAATATATCTATCGAAGACACCCCTCAAGTGCATCTGATATGTTCTGAAATATGAGGGAAAAGGAAATATATTTCTTCCTTATTTTTATATCTAGGGTCTTCTGTTGGTTGTCAATTTCAGTAATCATGAATTATCCAGGGAAATAATTAAATCTGTTTATCATCTACCAAGTAGAGAGAATCACAAAGGGAGAAAAAAACTTTTTTTTTTATTTATGCTAAATGAATTATTATATAAAATAAATACTCAAATTACCAGCATTAAAAAAAAAAATATCAATAATGAATTAAACATAAAAAAAAGATTGAAAAATTAAATATAAAAATAAAATAAATCCAATTAAAAAGCACCACGAAAAAATCTTCCCTTGTCCATTTTCTCTTTTTATAAACTCAATTTTATCGACTTGCCGGTTTTAAAATACAAGGGTAGGATGAGGGGAAAAAAACACGACATTTCATTGTTTTTAACTAACAGTAAAATCCCATTTTAATGGGATAATTGAAGGAACATTTCAGGATTCTTTTATAGACCATTATGTTTGTAAAATACACCCTACGTAAAATAAAATTTCCCTTAACTACCAAATGATGTAATTTAACACAAAGGATTACTTAACTAGAAAATAATTTTTTGACATTGTTTAATAAAACTTATTTTGAATTGGATGGGAAAGTTATCGATAATAAATATAAAATGCATATGTGACTCCATTTTTTTTGGCATCAGAAACAGATGGTCCGCAAACAAATAAATTTATTATTAACATATTATTCTCGGGTGGGCGGCTACCAGAAGCCAAGTTGGGTGGAACGTCCCCAGGTTGCTATCCGTATATTAAAATTTAAAACATGTGACCGTCCACATGAATAGGTACCAAATCTTCAAAATTGAGTTTTTATGCTTCTGTACAGAACCCATTCTGCTGAGCAAGCCGGCATTTTTAGAATTTGTTTATCATTTTGTTTAGAAGATATTAATTTTTAAAATTTTGGTTATGGAAAATCTAGTTTTGAGAAAAATGAGTTTAAATTCTTGTTTTTTTCAAATTTTGTATATAAAATACATAGATTCGGATGAATCGAATATTTCATCATATAAGATGAAGGACTAGAGCAGCGTTTTCCAAACTGTGAGGCGCGCCTCCCTAGGGAGGCGCGTACTAGTCTAAGGGGAGGCGCGAATATTGGCCACCAGGACCAATTTTCCAAATGATAAAATAATAAAATTTACAAGGTTCTGGGACGGAGGTTTTCCTTAATTAAAATAATATATATGAATAAATAAATAAAATTTTTTAACGGAGGCGTTGTAACATAAAGTTTAGAAACCACTGGCCTAAAGTAAGACTCATTCTAGAAAATTATACTATGTGTAAAACCCAAAGGCGGATTCAGGGAAGTTTTTCAGGGTTTTAATTTCTTTCTGACTAGACGCGAAGCTCGCCGAAGGCGATAGCATTGTTAATTATTTTATTTATTAGGATTGGATAAGGGGGTGAAAAATTGAAAAAAAAATGTTTTTTATAACTAAATCGAAGCCAAATAAATAGAAAACATTCAAAAAATAGCGTTGATTATTATTTGATTAGGGGGTGGGGGGATGAAGGGTTGATTATTTAAGAAAGGCCTTGGAATATTCCAAATGACATTCTTTTCCAGTTATAAATAAAGTTAGATTAGAGCAAAAGGTATTTTTTTTACTTTCTCTTACCTCTATATATGTTAATATATATAGAGAGAGAAAGTATTGCGATCATGTCAAAAATTCGATGTCGAGATTTTGATGGATATACATGTTTTGAGGTCCCCTGAGTCCAAAAAAGTGGGTCCCGCAAATTGGTCTGTGTGTATGTATGTATGTATGTGTGTGTGTGTGTCTGTGTGTATGTGTGTGTGGACAGATTTTTAGCATGACAAAATAAGCTTTTGAACAAAATCGGCCAAAAAGTACTAGTACTTTACTGATGTACTTTTTCAGTTTTTTTCGATTTTCTCAAAATTCCCTCCAAGGATTTTTTTTAAAATTCATAAATGAACTATTTTTTAGATGCTCTTTAAAATGTATATTCTCATTTTGCCGTTGAAATCTTCTGAAGACCACTTTACTCTTGTTCTTCATAGGAAAGATAGAAATGGTTGCCATGGTAACGGAATTTAAATCTTTTTCTTTTTATTAGATTAAAAATCTGGTGTGACTGGCGCACAGCACACAACTTTCTCTTACCCTTCGGTAAGAGAAAGTTGCCACTGTGCTGGTCACACCAGATTTTGTGTCGAGATATATTTAGTTTCCGATAGCACCTTAGTTTCAAACTTGCATTTTAATGTTGACTGCGCACAGCACACAACTTTCTCTTACCCTTCGGTAAGAGAAAGTTGCGCACTGTGCTGGTCACACCAGATTTTTTGTGTCGAGATATATTTAGTTTCCGATAGCACCTTAGTTTCAAACTTGCATTTTAAATGTTGACTGCTTCAAATAAACTATGGTTATTTTTCAAAATTTTAATCTCATATTAGGACATTTTATACACAATATAGAATCGTAAATAAATACAAAATTTCATAAGAATTGGAAAAAAAAATTTTAAATGCCTAAAAAGTTCTAAAGGGGACCCCCTTTTGAATCGAAATTAACATACAAATCCCTATAGGAAATTAACATTGTTCCTATTCGAAGATAAGGTGGAAAGGGAATTTAAAAAGAGTAGAGAGAGACGATAATGTTTGCAAGTGAGAGAGAGAGAGACATATATGTTTTCTTTGAAACAATTAAAGACACAAATAAAATAAAAATAAATGGGAATTTAAATAATAATTGATTTTTAATCTAATAAAAAGAAAAAGATTTAAATTCCGTTACCATGGCAACCATTTCTATCTTTCCTATGAAGAACAAGAGTAAAGTGGTCTTCAGAAGATTTCAACGGCAAAATGAGAATATACATTTTAAAGAGCATCTAAAAAATAGTTCATTTATGAATTTTAAAAAAAATCCTTGGAGGGAATTTTGAGAAAATCGAAAAAAACTGAAAAAGTACATCAGTAAAGTACTAGTACTTTTTGGCCGATTTTGTTCAAAAGCTTATTTTGAGCGTGTGGGAAGGTACCTAAGTTAAATATAAAATTTCAATCCGGTAGCTCAATTCCTTCATGCTAAAAATCTGTCCACACATACAGACACACGCACACACACACACACACACACACACACACATACATACACACAGACCAATTTGCGGGACCCACTTTTTTTGGACTCAGGGGACCTCAAAACATGTATATCCATCAAAATCTCGACATCGAATTTTTGACATGATCGCAATACTTTCTCTCCTATATATTTCATATATAGGCTAAGAGAAAGTAAAAATGGGAATTTAAATAATAATTGATTTTTAATCTAATAAAAAGAAAAAGATTTAAATTCCGTTACCATGGCAACCATTTCTATCTTTCCTATGAAGAACAAGAGTAAAGTGGTCTTCAGAAGATTTCAACGGCAAAATGAGAATATACATTTTAAAGAGCATCTAAAAAATAATTGATTTTTGAATTTTAAAAAAAATCCTTGGAGGGAATTTTGAGAAAATCGAAAAAAACTGAAAAAAGTACATCAGTAAAGTACTAGTACTTTTTGGCCGATTTTGTTCAAAAGCTTATTTTGAGCGTGTGGGAAGGTACCTAAGTTAAATATAAAATTTCAATCCGGTAGCTCAATTCCTTCATGCTAAAAATCTGTCCACACATACAGACACACGCACACACACACACACACACACACACTACATACACACACACACACACAGACCAATTTGCGGGACCCACTTTTTTTGGACTCAGGGGACCTCAAAACATGTATATCCATCAAAATCTCGACATCGAATTTTTGACATGATCCAATACTTTCTCCCTATATATTTCATATATAGGCTAAGAGAAAGTAAAAATCAATTATTATTTAAATTCCCATTTTTTTTTTAAATTTATTTGTGTCTTTAATTGTTTCAAAGAAAACATATATGTCTCTCTCTCACTTGCAAAACATTATCTCGTCTCTCTCTACTCTTTTTTAAATTCCCCTTTCCACCTTATCTTCGCATAGGAACAATGTTAATTTCCCCATAGGGATTTGTATGTTAATTTCGATTCAAAAGGGGGTCCCCTTTAGAACTTTTTAGGCATTTGAAATTTTTTTTTTCCAATTCTTATGAAATTTTGTATTTAATTACGATTCTATATTGTGTATAAAATGTCCAAATATGAGATTAAAATTTTGAAAAATAACCATAGTTTATTTGAAGCAGTCAACATTTAAAATGCAAGTTTGAAACTAAGGTGCTATCGGAAACTAAATATTATCTCGACACAAAAATCTGGTGTGACCAGCACAATGCGTGCAACTTTTTCTCTTACCGAAGGGTAAGAGAAAGTTGTGTGCTGATGCGCCAGTCACACCAGATTTTTACTTTTAGCCAAAAGGGAATTGTTATTTTCATCTGTTTTATTCCTATACAAACAGAGAGAGAGTCGAGATTCTCGTTCAGTCCAGTGTGTGGCCTGACGGCAGGCGCGCCTGCTGGCTTGCTCTCTTATCAAGTTGTGTTTCAAATGAATCAAAGTGAATAATTGGGCTATAGTGTAACCCACCCTGACCACCCCGTCAACCAACACACCCTCTTGAGCGTCTTATTAAAGAGTAATTGGCTATGCATTTTATCGTTGAAAAAAAAATGATAGAAACAAATAATTTGACTGCGAAAAACGATTGAATATGAAATTAAATATTTTGTGTATTTCACTAAGGGTAGAGGGAGAATATAAGCTGTTGAGGGGAGGGGGAGTGTAGGTGTCATTGAAAAAAAATAGTTTTTTATTGTTTTTAAACACTCACACTTTTTCTCATTCACACTCAACACTCATACACACATTCACACATTATTTTCAGCAACTCAGGCCATATAAGACTTTATACGATAACCGTTATTAATTAATAATATACACATTGGAGGTCCAGGCTGCGCATTTCTATTCCGGCCATTTGGTATCCATTTCAGACTGCCAGGGTTCCGAACCCGCAACGTTCGTTATAGAAAGTAGGCACGCTACCAACTACACCAAGCCTGAGGGCATTTTTTTTATTTTTTCTTAAATCACCATTATTA
>JAKCPI010029517.1:0-21463 GCA_023213315.1 Euborellia annulipes | reverse complement strand
TCTCTATTTATTTCAATTGGATTGGTAGCCAATTCATTTGAAATAAATTGTCACATGAGACGGGATGAGAACCCAAACAAATGACCAGCATGCTAACCACTACGCCAAGGTCCGAGGGCAAATTTTTCTACTGCTAAATTATTGTTTGTTTTTATATGTGTGTATTTATATTAATGTTTTTATATTCATGTTACTTCCCGAGTCGAAATCGAACGCCTGGTTTGAGTCTACAAAACTTCAGAATCTAATTGTTGTCTAAGTAGACTTAACAGAATCAAACTAGGATTTGAAAGCATGGTTTCTATGGGAATTTGAAAGTCTGGTTTGGTTCTAACAAGTCTACTTATGTCCCTTTTTGACAAGTTTAGACTCAGACCAGGTATTCGAAATACTAGTTTAAGTCTACCAGATCTACTATTACGACCAGCAGTACTGAATGCTGGAATCCTAGTTTAGGCCTATAAATTCTCATTTAAAATTTGTTTATATACATATATACAGAGTGACAAAAAAGTTCTGATAATTTTGTTAGATTAGCAAAGAGGTATGCTTGTTTTTTGGCAATGAGAAAAATAACTTTTAGAGTGTTTTCTTCAAATATTTCGAAGGGATTTAATAGCACTTCACTGCTGATGAAGAAGTTCTATTAAATGCCATCGAAATATTTGAAGAAAACACTCTAAAAGTTATTTTTCTCATTGCCAAAAAACAAGCATACCTCTTTGCTAATTTATACAACTTGGCACTCCACATTCGAAATTTTTTACTTTCTCTTACATCTATATATGTTAATATATATAGAGAGAAAGTATTGGATTCATGTCAAAAATTCGATGTCGAGATTTTGATGGATCTTCACGTTTTGCTCTTCATTTCGCTACAATTAAATTCTTAAATAAAAGGAAAATCAAATTAATCTTTAAATAAAATAATATTTTTTGTTTAAATATCAATTTTCTTTAATTTGAGAAGATAACATATATTTGAAAAATTTTAAAAATTCCAATTGCTCTTCGTGTCGATTTCAATATTTCTGGAGATTCATTACTGAAATTGTTTTAAAGAAAATATGGATGTAAAAATGAGTTTCCATCTCTAAAATAAATCACATTAATTTTTATCTTGACTGTATATGTAGGCCTTTACCATTATCACGTGTGGAAAAATATTTTTCTTTTCAGTAAGAACTTCATTTAGTTCTCTGGAAATGTGAAAAATATATAAATTAATTTTATAAATTTATAATCTTTTTTAATTTGTCTTCTTACCTTTCAAAATGACATGAATGGCCAATGTTCCTTGTATTCATTTATTAGAATTAAAGTGGCTTCTTCAGGCCAATGTGTTTTTACAACTAAAATTTATAATGAATATAATTGAAAAAATTAAATAGAATATAAGATTACATCTATATAAAAAAAATAAAAATAAAAATAACAGCTAACCTTATCATTTTGTTTTGGCTTGTTTTTATAACGTTGACCCTTAAATAAATAAAAATAATTAATAATAATAAAGAAAATTAATGAAAAAAATGAAAATAAAACTTAAAACTTACTTATTTTTTATCGATAATAAATCCAAATATCCAAGGAATGAAAGAAAATGAAAGGTGGTCATCTACTAAAGCTTTGGCGCTGATATCGCACTGTTTTTAATTTTTACCCGAGAGGATTAGAAGATTCAAACCAGTACTTCCCGAGTCAAAATCGAACGCCTGGCTTGAACCTTTTAGTCCTCAATTGAAGACTGCAAGGTTCAAGCCAGGTGTTCAAGTACTGGTTTGAATCTTCTAATTCTCGTGGCAGGTTTAGTAGGCTCAAGCAAGGCTTTCAATTTTGACTCAAATACTGGTTTGAACCTTCTAATTCTTCTGGTAGGTTTAGTAGGCTTTAACCAAATTTTAATCCTTTCAAATAACAAAGGAATTGAGGACTAAAAGGTTCAAACCAGGCGTTCAAGTACTGGTTTGAATCTTCTAATTCTCCTGGTAGAATCAGTAGGCTTTCACAAAATTGTAAATAAATAACATCCCATCAAATAACAAGGGAATTCAGGACTAAAAGGTTCAAACCAGGCGTTCGATTTCGACTCGGGTTATATGAATGTTTTTTGTATTTATGTTATTTATATGTACTCCTTTATGTTGACAATGGCCACTGGCCGCCGAAAATAAATTAAAAAAAAAAAAAATATTGTTTTTCGATCTTTATTGTTGTCAGAATTATCATTCATTTGATTGCCTAACCTTGTAAATTTATAAAGGATGTATGGAGGCAGAGGCAGCGAAGAAAAAATGGTTTGAATGCTTTCACTAATCAGCTGAAAACGTTTCGGTTCATTTATTATGTACCATCTTCAGTTCATTAATCGGTGTATATTTTGCTCAGAGTTGGCAGAGTAGAGTACAATAGCATATACATTGTTGCGCAGTGGCGCATTCTCGGGGGTTAGGAGAAGGCTCTAAATTCAGGTAGACGTGAGGGGGTTGTCCAATATATTTTTTCTTGATGGTACGTAATTTTTTAATTAATTAAATTCCCATAACTAAATTTTAAGCAATTTTTTTTTATTAAAAAAGCCTCAAATAAAAAAAAATTTCAGTAAAAAAAATACATATTTAGTTTTAAAATTTTTAAAAAACCAGCTTATTATTTGTAGATTTTATTAATTATCTGTAATGATTAATACAGGGATAATTAATCAATATATCAACAAAATTTGATAAGGTCGAGGGTTAAAAAGTCATGCTTTCTGGTTGATTAAAGATGACCTGGCCTCGTGACCGAACACCTAAGTTCAGATAGAAACCAAACACTTGGCAATGACTAAGCCAACCAATATTCAATTATTGACAGGCGACAGGCAAATTTTGTTTTCATAAAAAACGGAGATATGGATTAATTCCATGTTAATCATCTGAGGTCTCGATAAACGTAGAAGAAGGGTGTGTGTGTGTGTGTTTGTGTGCAAAGTCCAAAAAGCAAAGGGCTGTCATGTGTGGCCGAGTAGTGTGTGCCCAAGTGTGACATACGCGTGCCAGATGCCACGAGCCGTTGCCAGGCACATTCCTGACATGTGCATTCAAAACGGACAACGAGCTTCCCTCTTTAGCCAACCATTAAATAACGATTGTCTTACACTTAAGTTTAGCTTAGGAAAGGGAAGAAAGGAAGGAAAATTGCCGACTGAAACTTTAAATGTCTCAACTGAGTAAAAATAAAAAAATATAAACAAGTGGCCTATGTATGCAACAACTTGGATTATTCATATATACTTATAACTTAATCGAAAATTGTTAGATTATTTAATAAAAAAATACTTGAATAATTTGTACTCATTGAATAAAAAAAAATATATATATATTTATGAGATGACTTACTGAAATGTGAATCCTATTTGCAAATGAAGAACTCTTCTACAAGTTCGTCCGTCCTTGATGTTTACAAATGAAGAAATCAGATAAGTGAATCAAGTGAAGGCGTGAACAAAATCGGGGCCATGAATCTACAAAAAAAAAATTTATTCATAACTAAAAAAATTTAATTTAATTAAATTAAAAATTAATAAAGTAATAATAATAGACAGTCAGAGCGAAAGGCAAAATTTAAGCTCAGTCCAGCCTACAGATTTAGTAATGACAGACAACAAAAATCTGGTGAAGTTGGTCGCACAGCACACAACTTTCTCTTACCTTCGGAATCGAAAGTTGTGTTCTGTGCTTGCCCACCAGATTTATTGTGTCGGATTTCCAATATATTTATTAAAAATATAAATACTGTACAACGTTTCGACTGCTTATTCTGCAGTTGTTTTCAAGTACTATGTGTGCACTTGCTCCGACTCAAAAAAAGATCCATCAGATAAATTAATTATAGCCTCTACCAGTGGCGGATTAAGACAATATAAGGCGCCTTAGGCGCAAAAAAATTAGGCCCGGGATAACAAAAATATCTTTGGAAATTAATTAATAGGTAAGCTTATTATATAAAATATAAAACGTAATTTTAATTAATTGAAAGAAAATTGAAAAAAAAATTTTATAAAAATGAAATGAAATTTTATATCACGATCATATGATAATCAATTTTGGGGGCCCCCATATTCGATGGGGCCCTAGGCGCGCGCCTTGCTTATGATCCACCCCTGGCCTCTACTTATTCATTTTAATATTATGATTAAAATAAGTGGACACACTCTAACCAAGGGCGGATACAGGGGGGGGGGGGGTAAAGGGGATAATTACCCCCCCCCTCTCCGAGATTTGAAAAAATACTTTTTTTCGAAAAAAAATTTATTTTTAATGTAAAATTTTAAAAATTAATACTTACAAATTTGATTTGTATTTATATTCTGGCAAACAAGTACAGAATGCGCCTTTAAATTACTGAAATTAAGAAAAAATTGTGTGCTGCGCGACCAGTCACTCCAGGTTACCCCCCTCCCCCCGAGAAATAACTCTGAATCCGCCCTTGACTCAAACACTTTGTGAAAATTTTGCCTTTCTGTCTCAGGGATTTAAAAAAAGAGAAAAAAAAATTACTTTTTTATGAAAACGAGATTCCTCTGGAGAAGATGATTCCGCCATCGTATTATAAAAAGGCGATATCTATCTAAACAAAAAATCTCAATCGATTAAATAAAACTCGTAATCAAAATTAATTTTCTTTATGAAAATTAATTATGAATACGAGTTATCTGAAAAATTAGAAATGAAAAAAAATGTATTTTTTTTTTAATTAAAAAAAAAGTAAGGATAAAAAATTTATTTATTTTTTTTTTTTTAACTACAATTAATTTTAACAGTATATAATTTAAAATAAAAAATAAATTCACAGTTGGGTGTGAAAGTTTCTTCTTTTCCCTTCATCGTTTTGGATGGAGTTCATTATAAATCTTCTTCATCATTGGAAAAAGAAAGTGCTTCACGAACAATGTTCTTCACAAAAAATGCGTTAAAAATTATCAAGTCTTCTTAGTCTTCATAATATATTTGCCGCACAATTCTTTTATTATTCTTATAAAAATGTATTAAAAAATATTTCAGAGTGTGCATTACTGCATGTTCATTAAGTGTGATCACTCTCCCAAATTCAAAAAATCATTTTTAAATAATGCTAAGCTAAGGGACCTAAGTTAATACATTTTTGCGCCCAGGGAGAGTGATCCCCCTCACCACTATCATCCCCTAATCTAAGAAGAAGAATATGTATTAATTTTGGCCGAAAAATTATTAATTAATTTTGTCCGAATGGAGAAACTTGCTGTATTTTTATTGGAATTATCATCTTAACACAAAGAACCGAACTGAACTGAGTACTGATGAAGATCCCTGCCTAAATCTATTTATTAGTCATTAAATCGAAGTGTTATGTACTCTCCACAAGTGAATCTTTATATTCCCTTGCTGTTCGTGATCCATGTGATCAGAATCAAGAATCCAATGAAACATGGCAAGTTTCAATTTTGAGTTTTAGTATTAAAATTAAAAAAAAAAAACCAAGAACTCGACTCTTTCTTCCAATCTCTAGACTAAATTACCTAACGGGGATAAAGAACGAGCGAATAGCGACATTCTAGCGATGGAGTTAAGAGAGAGCTCTTGTTTACAAAGGAATACTCTTTTCAGTAAATCTAATAAAATAGCCTATGTCAAAAGCAAAATAAAAAAAAAGTAAAAATATAGTTAATCAATTAATTTTTAAGAATAAAAAATATTTTTCTTCAATTTCTATTTTGTCTTTGCATAATTTTTTAAAACATTTTGGAAAATTCTTTAAAAATTTTCTGATTATTTTAAAAAAAATAGTAAAGTTTTTAAAATTAAAATTTAATTTTAATCAAAATTAATATTAAAAAAATAAGAGTCAGTAATGATTAAGTAAAAATTTGAAAAAATTTTAAGATAATATTTATTTTTATTATGCTTTTGACAGTTTCTTACATCTATAGTGAGGCAAAGGCGGATCCAAAGGGTTTAAATTCAAAATACTTTTCGAATTAAAATAAATAAAATTTTTAAAAACCGAACTTATTTATTATAAATCATGCCTTCTGGTTTATTTATTTAAAATAAATCGTTTCGGCTTCTTATTATATTATCTTCTTCATGTATAATTTAAATATATTATTAAATCATATAAATGATATATATCTAAATTGTACCTGATGAAGATAATAAAATGAGTGAAAGAAACGTTATATTTTATTTATTTAAATAAAACCATGAGTAGAACAACTTTTAAGGAGTAATGAAATAAAAAAATATTAATTTGACAAATCGCGTCCCCTTTAACAAGTTCTGGATCCGTCAGACAAGGGCGTAGTTAAGTAGTTTGGCATATTGGATAAAACATTTTATTTTAATATATTTTTAATTGAAATAAGTTATAGGATGTTAAGATCCTTAATGGACTATTTTCTTGGATAAGATCTTATTAAAATTTCAAAAAAAAATTAATTAATTTTATAATTTGAATTAAATTAATATTATTCTGATTTAACAAAAATATTCAAAAATTTGGTCAAATTTTTATTTAAATGCCTATTAATATTTATATTTTTTTTGTTTTTTTAAATACTTTAACTACGCCCTTGATGCCAATATTATAAATTAAAATAAAGAGGAGACTCAGATAAAAGATTTTGATTAAAAGTGAAGTTTGATATTTATACTTTGGTGTTTGCAATTATACTTTGGGTGTTGCAATTTTCATTTTGCATTTTAATAATTTTTTTTTTTAGAAGTCCTAATTTCTATCTAAATATCTAACTAAATCTAAATGGGGTGGTAGACAGTACCTCCATAAACTCATTCCATCCATCGAATCGCTCGAAGAATTCTGAAAGAGAAGCCCTAAAAGCTAAAACCCTCCCTTTTCTATATGCCTATCAACTAAAGGATTGCCGATTAATCAATCGGGAACACACCTTATCATTCGTCGACTTGAATATCTCTTGGCCAGGTGAGGTGACTAGTCCAACAGAGAGTGACCTAGCCTAGAAGAAAAAGAAGGGGAGGGGCCTAAATTGTTTTGAGCGAGGGGTGTATATAGATTAATTTTCATTTTTTTAGGTACCTTGAAATGAATTTTGAAAATTTTATAAGCTAAAAATCAACATTTTTAGAATTTTTAGAAGGAAATTCATATTAAATAAAAAATTTTTAAATCAAAAATATAAAAAATGAAAATAACCCATATATTAGTGTTCCCAACCACGAGTATTGGAATTAAATCGAGTGATGTTGTTATTTTATATAAATAAAGAATGAGTATTTATTATTTATTTTTTATTATTACAATTTATTTTATTTTTAAGTATAAGATAAGATAACAACTTCACAAGATACAATTCCAATTGAGAAAAGATTAATAAAATCAAACAATTATCTGGTTAGCCGAAAAAAGAAAACTAGTTTTAATATTTAAAAGAAAAATATCAAATAATTATGTTAATTTTGCATAGCAAATATCTCATAATCGAAAATAAAATTAAGTTGGGAAACACAACCTGCCTGCCTAAATAATTATTATCTAGTCTAATTCTTTTCTAGCTAATTATTCTAGCAAATTAATAAAAAATAATTTTAATTTTTTTAATATAATTATTAAAATTTATTAAATTTGGAAAATTCATAATACGAATGGCTTTATGATTTATATTCATGTCATTAATATTTATTAATTATTTTACTTTTGAATTTAAGTTTTTTCTTTTTGAGTATTTTGATTTATTTTTTATTTTGTTTGTCAAAAAACAAGTTTTTGTTTTCTTTACTTTGATACGAGTTAATCCTTTAAAATTTCACACTAGTTTGGAAGAAGTTAATTTCTAAAGATAAATAAATACAAATGGGTTTGTTTGAAAATTAGATAGTATTAAATGATAGTTTCAGGATTATCTATTTTTACCAAATACTTTTCCAATATTAACAATTGAGAAAAATATATGATTAAAATCATTACAAACTTGAAACAATCATATTAAACACTATTATTTATCCATCCAATCCATTTGTTTTTATTTGTCTTTAGAAAATTTACCAAACGTCCAAATTCATGTAAAACATATTGAACTTCAAAAAAAAATCTGAGTCTCCTTTAAAATAAACGCTGGGCTTACTTATTATTCAACCAAGAAATGACCTCGAAGTCGCTAACCATCGTGCCAAAAAGTAAGTAGCTCGTAGTCCTTACAAGTCCTCAAGTGTATCCTTGTAGTGAGTGGTAGAACGATGAGCTAAAAAAAAAAAAATTTCAATGAGTACCACAATTAGTTTTATTTCATAGAATTAATGTTATTTGATAAAGAGTTAAAAAATAGCCGAAATTATTTTTTTAATTTTAAGAGAGATGGTTAACTAGCATGGCTTTTTATTAGATTTCTAAATTAGTTAGATTGAAAAAATTAGATAAAAAATATTTTTTTAATCATTCATTGAATTTAATAAAAAAAATATTTTTTTATAATTACCTGATTTCTTGAAGAGTCACCATTTCTAATATTATTTCCCATTGAATTTGCACTTGTGAATTTTTCTGAAAATAAAAAAGATTGATAAAATATGAGGGTTCGTTAATATAAAAAAGTGTAGACTGTAGATTTCATAAAATAAATGAGATGGGAATGAATTAAGCAAATATTAAATGGATTGTATTTAGTTATATGTATTTAAATATATAAAAAACACTACAACCAAAAATGAAAATATATAACAGGAGTGACCAACACGTTGACTGCCCGTGAAGTTAAAGTTAAACAATTTGCTTTCACTTATATTAATGTTTGAGAATCTTAGTTAGATAATTTATTCTTACAATAAGAGAGTGTCCATATCCATAACGTTTATATTCGCCCGCAAACTATATTTTACAGAATAAATCGCCTCTAAGGGATAAAGGTTTGGCCACACCTGATATATAATAATAATATGTGGAGACAAGGACACAAGAATAATCAACAACACAAATCAGATTTTAAAACAGAGAGAGAGACAATCAGAAGCAGAGAATATAATAATTAAATTCACTTTTTCTCTCTCTCTCTCTCGCCAATTCATTTTAAACTAATTTTAAATAATAAAAATAAAATGTATTTATAGAAAATTACCTGAAGATGTAAGGAGAGTGCTGTAATTAATTGTTTGTAAAATAGAATTGTGGAAATAATCCAAGTGGAAAGGCAGTCGACTGGCGTCTAACATGGCGGAGGGCTCTTTGTTGTCAGAGAGACGAGGGGCGTGGAGAGGTTATGATTGAAGGCTCCTTGGCTGTTGAGCCGCTACTGAGAGATGATGGAGATGCCACCGACGCCGTCGCCGCGACCTAAACAATCAAATCACGTGACATCAAGTCGCAATCCTATTGGTCCAAATATTTCGAAACAATCAAAGGCTTAAATAATTGAATTAATTGCTATCAGACTAAAAGAAATAATAAAAAATTATTTAACAATAAATTAAAATAATATATATATGCTAAAATAAATTAAAATGAAAGTAAAAATATTTTATTTATTAGCATGACTCTATCAAATTGATTTTCCAATTTTTAAATTATAAAAATATTTTATATAATTTACATTATATAAAATTTATTAATTTGTGAGATGCAGGGGGGAGGGGGGGTATCTCTCCAATCTTCCTCCCTCCCCGAAAAATTTTTTATGCTGGCCCGCAACTATTAATAATTTCAACTATTGAAAATAAATTTAAGAACAGAAATGTTACAAAAAATAGCCATAGAAACAATATTAAAATAGGAGACAAGAGGGTGAATACAATTCAGAAAAAAAAATATTCTGGAAGTTTTCTTATGTTTATTTGCAGATGGAAGGCAAGTCAGAAAATATGTTGACACAAAAAACTGGTGTTGCCACACATCCCTTTGATTACCGAATAGATTAGCCTAAAATCGTAAATTATTTTAAAATTTTGTGTTTCCCTATGTCTAACAACCATATTAAGGTATTAATAAAGTGATTGATGAGATAATACGTTAAAAAAAATATATTTAACCAAATTATTTTCTCACGTAGAATGTAGAATCTGATTTGAAATGTAAATTTTAGTCGATGATTCTTCTTTTTCGCGCTTTCAGCTGAAGAACCCAAAAGAATTAACATCTTGTTACATGGATTTTGTAACTGGATGAGCGTGTGGTCCATCGACACGTGGCCTCTTGACGTCTACAGGATGCTGGAGCATTTAGGCGGTAACTGTCTGTCGCTTCGAATGGAAATTGACTGCTTAAAGAGTCGGAACTCTTCTTTTTACTCTGACTGATATTATCAACTTGAGAACATGATTTTATCATTCCATTTGGAACACGAAAAAAAAAACAAGCCTATTCAAAATTTCCTTTTCATTGTATTACATCAAGAGTTTAGATAATTATTAAAATTAGAATTTTTATCATAAAGAAAAACTATTTTTATAAAATAAAAAGTAATAATTTACATGTTTTCGTCTATTTATCAATTTTATGACTTATGAAGTAGGATATAATTAAAAGAAGTTCAAAAAAATATATATATAAGCAATACAATAAATAATTGTCCCCTTGGCCTAGAAGCGATTTTTCAAGAGGTAAAAGGTGAAGAAAAATTGGGCCAGTATTTTCCTTTGATTTATTTTTCAAATCTAACAAGAAGAGTTAACGTCTGCCATGATTAAACCATCTTGAACAGAGGTTCCCAACTCAATTTAAATAAATGACCACTTTTATACTTTTATTTTACCCTCGGACCACTTAAAATATTCAAAAACTATTTTTCGAGGTTCCGGGTGAGGAAGGAGTCTTTTTTCAAAAAAATTATCCCCACTCGACTCACGTGAACCGTACGGTTGTCCATAGATTCCAAATCCGTCAAGTTTTTGATAAAAAAAAATTGCGCTCTACCTCAATAAGTTTTTCTTCAATATCTCCGGAACCTAATGAGCTATCGCAACGATTATGGACTCAAAATTTACATGACATTTTGCTCTTTTAGATACACTATACTACTCAATAAAATGATCATAGGATAAAGAAAAAAATGGGCAGGGAAGGCGGGCTTTGCAACTGGTTTAATAGTAATTTTTATAAATTTTTAATCATTTTTTTTTTTTTAATAATGACACCCACCCGCGGGTACCCGACTCGCGGACCACTTGGGACTCTTTCGCGGACCACCAGTTGGTAACCACTGATCTTGAGAGTTGCTAATTGCCATTATATATTTTAATTAATAGATCTGAAGGTAACTTTAATAAAGCCTTAAAAAAAACTACTCGGTGCCTTTTTATCCCCCTTTTAAAAAAGCTTGAGGTTTCGACTTCCAGTTTCCTTAATAAGACTAGTACACTAACTCCTTTATTTCCAAAAGGTTAAGCATTCATAATAAATCCCAAGTCAGATCAATTCGAAGTAAAATCATTTCATAGAAATTTAAGGTCTATTTTACAAGTATAAACCGAGAAGATTTATCATTTGTTCAAGTTTCAAAGGGAGAAAAAACATGAGGGTGACAAAGTAATTCTTAACGTTATGTTGACCAAGCATACCAAAAAGTTTTCTAAGAATACCATGAATTGTATTTATTATAAATCTCTTAATATGTGAAATTAATTTTTATTCATTGATTCGATTCTAATTATAAAAAAAAAAAAAAAAATAGAAAAACTCATTTTACAAGGGTTAATACATCTTGCTGTCTAAATTTATCGGACTTTAAACTTCGATGTTTATTAGAATCCTAATAAGGACGAGATAAAATAAAACAAAAATTAACAAAGGAAAATTTTTGACACGAGCAAAAAAATAAAGAATATCGCAAATCGAATAATTTATCGTTGCCAACTCATAAATGGTGATATGAACTAACATGGCTAAGAGATGGAGGCTTTTTGTTTATTACATGGTGCAAAATAAGAAAAAGAAAAAAAAAACAATCCATTTGCATAATAAAACGCCTGCCAAATAACAAAACATTAAAGGCTGGTTGCTTTAAAGGGCAATTAACCGAGACGAGTTTGCAAATGGCCGAGGAATTCCTTTGGCCAATTGATTGGAATTCGAACTGATTCTTGTCACTTCGCAACGGAACCGAAATCATCGAATCAAGTTTTGCCTACTCACAATCGACAATATATAACCCGTGGATAATAAAGAGCTTGTATTGTAGGTCTATATGCAAAATATAATTTTGAAAACAATATTTAACAGTAATTAGCCGACCAGAATAACTTCCTGAACTCCACTTTTTATCTATTTACTTCAAAATTGCAGTCTCTTCTGGAGTTCTTATTTAAATAAACATCTGCTGTGACTGGCCGCACAGCACACAACTTACTCTTACCTTCGGTAATCTAAAGTTGTGTTCTGTGCTTGTCACGCCTGATTTTTTGTGTTGATATATATTTAGCTTCCGCCAGTATATTAGAATTCAAGATGTAAAATTTATAAATATGGGAAAATATTTATATTTTGTTAGCATGGCAATCATTTTTCCTATCTTTCCTATGAAGTACAAGAGTTAAGTGGTCTTCAAACAATTTTGAGAGCAAAATAAGAATATAAAATTTAAAGAGCATCTAAAAAATAATTGATTTTTGAATTTTAATCAAAATCGTTTGAGCGAATTTTGAAAAAATCAAAAAAAAAACTGAAAAAGTACATCAGTAAAAGTACTAGTACTCTTTGGCAGATTTTGTTCAAAAGCTTCGTGTCACGGGCCAGGGAGGTGCTTAACTTAAATATAAAATTTCAACCTCCTAGCTCTTTTCGTTCATGAGATATTTTGTTCAGTCACACACACACACACACACAGACAGACCATGTTGCTAAAACCGCTTTTTCGGACTCAAGAGACGTCAAAACGAGTATATCCATCAAAATCTCGACATCGAATTTTTGACATGAATCCAATACTTTCTCTCTCAATATATTAACATATATAGTGATAAGAGAAAGTAAAAAATAAATAAATGAAGATGCGTGAGGTTTAGTCCCCGAAACGTTGACAAGGGAAATTAAAATAATTCGGGCCGAAAAGTTTTTCTTTTATTTTTTTATTTCATCTTCAATATTATTTTGTATTTTAAAAGGTGACCTACAAATTTTGTAAAATAAATATAAATATTTTCCTGTTTTCCTTTCCGAGTGATAAAAATATTAAATTTTAAACTCTTAAAAAAAAGTTGCTAAACTTAAATGTCCAATCATGTTACTAATAATGGAATTTTAATCAATATTATTAAAGCAATCGATCCGTTGTAAAAGAATCTAAACTTTTTAAACTGTGATGATATAGATATGTTAATTTGATGTTGATATTCCTTTTTATTAATTTATATTACGCGTTACATTGATGAAATTATTATAATCTTATAATAATTCAAGTTCAGAAAAAAATCATGTTTGGAGATGAGTATTATTTTTAATATACTCGTATTGCCTTTTTTGGATTTACTAATCATACAAAGTGTGTAATAATAAGAAATGAATTTCTAAAAAATAATATCCTGTTTTGATATTTAAATTAACAGCTAAAAAAAATGGAAGGGGTATACATTTCAGATCTTTTTAATCTCATCTATTTAGGTAATTAAAAAAATGTAATAAGTATTTAAAAATATATTTATATATATATATAAGCTGCCCGATTTTATGCAAGAGTATAAAAAGCCAAAAATTTGTAAATGATAATACTGAATATCATTACAAGAAGAAAGAAAGAAAGTACCGTAATTTCGTTAAAATGAGATCAGTATCTCAATTTAAAATTTAAGTATATTTTTGAATAATTGTGATTCAAATAACTTCATTTAAAATTCATTTAATTCTTTCAAAGGTGATAAAATCATTTCGAATTAATTTTATTTTCATTTACGCCCTAACGTAAATGAATTCATGTTTAGATCTTGTAGACTTAATTGAAACAATCATTAAGTGAGAGATTTAAAATTTAAATAGATTCAAAAACAAATTTAGAGAGAAAAAAATTTTACATTCTATTTTTTTTCTTTTATTTATTGAAGGAAAAATGCGTGTTCGATTTTTTTTTTTTAGATAAATGTGCCCCAAAAAACTTAATTAAAATCGAAAAATGCACGTATATTTCCTAGAAGTTAGGCAACCCAAGTGGCCATTATGCTAATGATTTTGGGTTAATTTTGAAGGCAAAAGGAGAATATACATTTTAAAGAGAATCTAAAAAATAATTGATTTTTGAATTAAAAAAAATCGTTGGAGCGTATTTTTAGAAAATCGAAAAAAACTGAAAAAGTACATCAGTAAAGAACTAGTACTCCTTTGGTCAATTTTGTTCAAATCTTGTGTCGCGTGCCAGGGGGGTACTTAATTGAATAGCAAATTTCAACCTGCTAGCTCTGTTCGTTCTTGATATTACTTGTTCACGGTTAGACAGACGATTTTGACGAGTCCTACGTTCGGTATAATAGGTAGGCACGCTACTAACTAAACCAAGCCCGAGAGCCAATGAAATTTGAATTTCATTGATATAATAGGCGGATGCGAGATGTTATGCTAATTGGGCGGGTCCCTGGGATAAGGGTAGTCCACCCGCCGTCAAAGCGTGGAGGTCCTGGTCCGACTCCAGGGGGTGCAATTTTTGACCAATCTTAAGCACAAACATATCTCGCAAATTTGCTATCTTAAAAAAAATATATTTATGCTTACATCTTTTTTATTTCAAATGATAAGGGCATATTTTTTGTAAAATATGTCTAATAATATTTTCCAACAAAATGTATCAACAGGAATAAATTTCTAGCTTTCAACCAAAATAAAATTTCAAAAAATTATCAATATCCTAATTTTTCTATCGATAAAAGTCAAAAATTAAATAATTCAGAATCTGCTATATTATTAATCTAGTAAATTAATATACAAGAAATTAATTATTTATAAGATATTCGATATCTTTATTTATTTATTATTTCACCATCAGATCTTATTATATAGAGATTATAAATATTTAATTTCCATCTCAATCAATCAACAAATGTTTCAAAATGAGAAGAATAAAGCCCTAAGCGATTTCCCGATTTGGATTTTAAACCGTTAACTCTTTGTATAAAATGCAACACTTTCGCCTTATAAGTTGTTTAAGGATCCCTCAGCGACCATAATCGAAATAAATAGTTATACAGTCGGTGAGATAACAGAGTTCATTTTATTTTTTATTTTTTTTTTCTGGACCATGTGTTGATGAAAACCGTCCCCTTCGCAACTTGTATTCGTTGTAAAAACTCGAAAATTGCATCTTGCCGCGCAACAGATTGAAAATCAAGCCGTTTTTGTATGGGGACAACTTGAATAGAATAATAAAAGTTAAATGCTTCATTATACAATTAGACTGGCCGAAAAACATGTCCAAATAAAGCCCTGGGAGGCTATCAGATAAATGCACCGATTAATATTTGTTGCATTCTATAAGTTATTGACAGGTAATTATAAATGAATCGAAAGAGGTTTAATGACTTTTCATATAAAAGGATTTATTCGCCAATATACCGATAGAGTGAGAGAACAAAAGAGCATTTCTGGATTCTTTCTCAAAGATTAATTTAATTAAATACAATGGAAGGTAAAAATCAAATCTGGTTTTTACCTTTTTCATTTAATAATTTTAAGATTTAGATTCTATCAACAAACTTTTAAAGGAATTTTTGAGATTTATACCGTATTCCTATTTAGAAATCAACAATCCTCTATTACAAAGGTGCTTGAATAAAAAAGAAAACCAGATTTTATATATAAAATTTATTTTTAATTTTTTCTATCAGACTCCTACTCCTTTCAAAACCCCTAATTTGACTGAGATTTATTTTTCGACGAAATGAGAAGCGATTTTGCCCCTAAATAAGGAATGCTTCTTGATTTAGCCGAATTAGACAAAAGGGCTATTGTATGCTAAATGCATTTAAGAAGACAATGAGGACCGTCATATTTGATCGATTGCAAGACTTGAAAATGTGCGTGAGTAAAACTTTTTTGAGATCTAAATTCAAAACAGAAACAAACATTGGGATTTTTCAGTTATTTTGTTTTTTTTTTTTGTTACAATGGAGGGAAAAAAGGAATTGAACGCATTTCAAAAGCAACTTAAAAAGCAGAACATGTTAGGATTTCAAAGAGAAGGAAAAAGACCCTTCAATCATCCATCCAAAAAGTAATAATTAACCAGCAGACAAATTAAGAGTTGTAATAGTTTTTTAATGGTGAAAAAATATATAGCGAGAGCATTCTTATAATTCTTGTCAAGAACTGATACCTGGGTGTTTTTATCAAAGAGACAGAAAAGACAATAAAAACAAGATGAAATTCACATTATCAAAAACGCATTCATGCTATTGTTAAAAATATTGAAAAAAAAAGAAAAAATTTCATAGCTAGAAAAAAATGCTTTGATAATGTTCAAATTATTGAAACTTTATTGCGATTGGGTTGTAGAAAATAATATTTGATTACTGGAAATTAATGCCTAGGGGTGCCTTCAATACATAAGTCGCAAGGGTGGAGGAGGAGTCAAATAAAAGCCTGCATAAAAAGAAGTCCTTAATATTCCGTTAAATATGCGAGTTCTATATTTATAAATATTGGTTTACAGAAAATGAATGTTTTTGATAACTGGTCGATAGGCAATCCATATGACCAACACATTTTTTGATTAATTGCTGTTCAGCTGTTATTTTAACTAATCCATTCTAGATGGGGTCTGGTTGGTCAATGGGTTGCCTACTTTCCCACACCTAAACAAAAACTAAATTCTGTCATCCATGGGAAAATGTTCAGCTATATTAAATATTTTTTACTTCTCTTATCGTCAAACAATATGTGAAATGAAGAATGACTGGTTCAAGGGCTTACTTACTCTAACAGTAAGTGCAAAAGGTGAGCAAGACTTGTATATTTAAGTGTGAGAAACATCCAAGTTCTCATGCCTTTAAGCCTATTAATTGATTGATGGCAGACAAAAACAAACTAGTTTACTTTTAAGATATATGTTTAAATAATACTAATTAATTTAATTTGTAAAATAATAAATTTTCAAGATAAAAATATTTTGCGAGTTGAGTTTTGATTGAAATCGAATTATTTTCTAATTCGAAAGAAAAAAATCAGGGAGAATTATATCCAATTAAAATTAAAAATAAAAACATCTCTCAAAATATGCTGTTTATATGATTGAAAAGCACATTCTATTAAGTTCTATTAGTCGACGGATTCGTCGAAGGATTTTTCATCAATTTTTGATTTCCTTCTCTAAATTTATTTTAATTCCCTTTAAACCTTATGCTTAAGAACCGGTCTTGCTTGAGAGAGCCAAGACCTCCTTGAACAGGATTTATTTGTTTAAAATTTTTTTTTTAATTAAATAATGAATATTAAATCCAAAGGGAGGCTCGAAAGGGTTTCCCGTGCTTTCCGAGACCATCTGCTGATTACACTACAAATAACTAACCGTATCTAAAAAAAAAAGAAAATAAATCGAACAACCGAAAATATTTTATACCTTCCGTGATATTTTGATAAACAAAATGGTATAATTACAAAAGCTCTACAATGAAAGCAATAAATATACTCGATAGAAAGAAGAGAGGATATTTATGTTTTTTTAAAGACGAATTTATGATATTATATTCATTAATTAGAATTTATGTTTGAGGATAAATTAACGATTTTAATTAATAGTTCATATTAATTAATTATATAAGTTCACTGCTAATTAGGCAAAAATTGAAGAATAGGCGCATATTTAGGAAGTAAAACAAGAATGACATTAAAATTTTTATAATTTATTAGCTATAAGAAAATGTAAAAGAAAAACTATTAACACCTTTAATAAGCCTCAACAATATAAGTAAGAAATTTTTTTCCTAAAGGGGCCCAGTCCGAATGTCAGTCTGAGTGAATCAGTCCGACCGTCAGTATTTTCTTCATTCAAGTATAATTTTACACATATCATTCAGACTACCAGTCAGAATCAAGTTCTTTTAGTTCATTCGATTGTGGGAAGCCACTAATTTTTCTTCTTAACTAAACTAACTTAGTTCCCTGCCTCTAAGTAACAATGAAAAACAAAAAGAAAACGGCCATCAGTCACTCCTTCAGTCTTGCCCCAAACACGTTCAGTCAAAACGCCATTCCGCTCAAATACTGACAGTCTGACTGATCGTGTAGGACTCCTTAGGTTCGAAATAGCAAAAAATTATTTTTCTATTAGGGACTAAGTACCTATTTAGACATCTTATCGGGTAAAACAATATTTCCTTACTATTGTTGACAAGAAAGAGAAATAAAAATACCATGGAATATTTATTTCAATATTATACTACATCAAAATTTTATCCTTTGTACTAATTACATATAGGCAAGGGCAGATACAAGGGGGAGGTAAAGGGGGTAATTAGCCCCCCCACCCGAGATTTGAAAAAAATACTTTTTTTCGAAAAAAAAGTTTATTTTTAATGCAAAATTTTAAAAAATGAATACTTAAAATTTGATTTGTAATTATATTCTGACGAACAAGTACAGAATGCGCCTTTTAAATTACCGAAATTATGAAAAAATAGTGTGTTGTGCGACGCGTCACACCAGATTACCCCCCCGAGAAACACCTCTGGATCCGCCACTGCATACAGGCCTATCAAACTAAACCCAGAAATAGGCTAATCAATTAATGCTATCAGCTCCCTCCTTCCTTCTCTTGGTAAAAGTGTTGATGTGAATATTGTAGTAAGGCAGAGAGAGAAAGAGCGGGTGCAGCTACGTTACATCTACGTTGCATCCGAAAGCGAGGCAAAATGGATGACCCCGGTGAATCAACGCGTTGAAAGCCCCTCGGTAGCCATCCGGTACTTATCAATAATGAAATATACAGTATAATACTTTTTACGTTCAAAACCGTAAATGGCCTCCAATGATAACCGAAAAGGGCAAAACCGAATTTTTAGTATTAATTTACTATTTTCCTGCTTAATTTAATTAATTTATTTTGCAAAAAAAAAAATATTAAAAACATTCAGTGACACAGCAAAACCGGGCGCAGCTGACTATCTCACTGGCGACTGTGAATTTTCACTCTCCAGCAAAAATTTTGTACGCGGTGATGCCAAAGAAGTTTTTACTTACTAAAAAAAAAAAAACATGCCAACGGATTTTTTTAAATTCATTAAATTTTTTTTTTATCTATACTTGGACATTAAATTAATATTCTTGTATATTATTAAGCAAATCGATATTAAGAATATCACTGGAACTTAATTGTCACTTTCCAAATATGACCGTTTTGTCGGCACTCATTATCTCTGTATTTTGAAATGCCATCTCCCCCCCCCAACTGCCAGGTTATTATCCCTGACGTAAGATCAATCTCAGCTCTCTCTGCTATTAAAGACACGCGTCCCGAGAAATTCTCTTCTCAGAGAGTCATTTAATCCAGCGAGACGATGTTATTATTTCACACCGGGTTATTAATATAAGCGTTGAAGGAAGAAGAAATGCAACGAGAAAAAAGACTCCTTTGGCAGCTATTAAGTTATTAGGTACCCAACGACTTGCTTAGAATTATTAACTGACCAGAGTTAATGGCGAATGAATTGGTTTGGCTTGAAATACCTCTCTTTTTTTTTATTCGTTATCTAACTTTTTTATATGTTTTCAATTTTATATGCAAGAAGAAAAATAATCATAAAATTCTGGCAATTTGGGATTAAATTTATTCGATAAGTATTTCGGTTCTTGGTTATCAATATTTCTTTTTCCCAAGCCGCTGCTGTGTTTAGTCTTGTCACTGAATGTTTTTACTTTCTCTCTTACCTCTATATGTTAATATAGAGAGAAAGTATTAGATTCATTTAAAAATTCGATGTCGAGATTTTGATGGATATACACGTTTTGAGGTCCCCTGAATCCAAAAAAGTGTGGTTTTCGCGACATGGTCTGTCTGTGTGTCTGTGAACATAATATCTCAAGAAGGAAAAGAGCTATGAGCCTGAGAATTCTATATTTAAGTTGAGGCACCTCTCTGGAGCGTGAAAATAAGCTTTTAAACAAAATCGGCCAAAAAGTACTAGTACTTTATTGATGTACTTTTTCAGTTTTTTTTTCTATTTTTTCAAAAATTCGATCTAAAGATTTTGATTAAAATTCAAAAATTCGATTAAAATTCAAAAATCAATTATTTTTTAGATGCTCTTTAAAATGTATATTCTCATTTTGCCATTGAAATCTTCTGAAGACCACTTTATTCTTGTACTCCATAGGAAAGATAGGAGAAATGGTTGCCATGGTAATAAAATATAAATATTTTCCTATACTTATAAATTTGTAGGCTACATCTTGAAAATCGAATGTACCATACTGTCGGAAACTAAATACATGTCGACACAAAAAATCTGGTTTGACAAGCACAGAACACAACTTTCGATTACTGAAGGTAAGAGAAAGTTGTGTGCTGTGTGACAGTCACACCAGATTTTTATTTCTAATTTTTTTTAATTCTCTCCATTAAAAAGCCGGCATGATTTTGTAAAATAACCGCATTCTTTCTTATCTATGTAAATTTGTCCAAAGAATAGTACGATTAGATGCATTTGATTAAGCTTGAATTTATGTTATTTTATTTTTTTTTTCGAGAAATACTTTTGTTACATTTTAATTTGAAATGACAACCAAAGTTTCAAAGGAGGGTTATTGAACTTACAAGAATTAAGCAATTCTTGGTAAACATTCAACTGGTGGGCCAAAGAACGAAAAAAAAAAAAAAATAGTCCAAAAAGGTTCAAAGGGCCAGCCAGCCAGGTCTGTATTTCAATGTCCGACACAACATGCCTTTTCTTCCCATCTCTTTTTTATATAAGGGGCCGTGGTTTAGGAAGAAGCTTCATTAGAATATACAGAGAGAGACCTCACCAAAACAGCTGGTGCCCGAATTCGGGAATTGCCTTCCTAAATCATTCAGCTGGACATTTTTAGTTTAACGTTTAATTATTTATTTATTGCACTCTATAGTTTAAAATTTAATAATTTTAAAATTCATTTTGCTAGTTGCAAATAGCGTACATAATGTATTCTAGTCAATAATGACTATTTCTTCAATAATAAACTTTTAGTAAACAATAGATTTTTTTGCTCTCTCGACCCTTGAGGCCATTTAATTGATATATACCAATGGCTCCCGGGGTACGTTCAATAGATGTGTTTGGGTATAGGAAAAAAATTAAAACCAAATCTTTTGGCAGACATAGAAATGTAAATTTCCCCACAAAATTTCAAATTTTTTTTTTGCAATCCCAATTAGATATATTAATAAATAAATTCTGGTCTTTAAATTAGCATTCAAAAATAACTTTTGTATTATCAAAATCATAATATTAATATGTCTATTATTTTCTGTCGAAAGGTGGGCCCGAGCCCCTTCCCTCTTAGATCACTAGGGTGCGTAGCCTATATAT
>JAKCPI010029516.1:0-31621 GCA_023213315.1 Euborellia annulipes | reverse complement strand
TTGCATTGAACGCCTAAAATTTTAATCACTTTGCCATAAATTATTTTTCTTAATCCCTCGAAACGTTGAAATAATCCTAAACTATAAAAAATAAAATAAAATTTTCTTATATAGGCCTATTCAAATCGATAATTAGAAAAATTTGACAACTTATTTCATTAACACTTAATTATATTAAAAAAGATATTTTGAATTTCCAAAATTAAACTTGCAACGAAGGACTCGTGTCAATGGGGGGTTTAATTAAATAAATTGACAACTAATGAAAAAAATAAAATAAAAGCAAATTACTTCTTGTATTTATTACAACCCTTGGATTAAAAATTAAATAAAAATTTCCCCCACCATTAGATTTGAATTTGACTTAAATTAAGTTGTGTGTTTTTATTTTTTATTTGGATTAGTGGTGGTGGACAATTAGGAATGTAGACGGGTATTTCTTTAGAGAGCCTCAAAGGGCAAGGGAGAGATGATGAGCCCTCGGCAATCGCCTCGTCATGGCTGTCGAGCACGGAGATAGGGCTCAGGACAAAGGACGAGGTGGTCCATAGAGATAGAAGCCCACAATTAGCCAAGCTTCATTACCCAGAGGACTAGGATGAGGACAATGGCCGGAGTGAGTGTTCATCCGCCCTGTCTGCATCTACGAGTGTCTAGTATGTCTCTCAAGTCCCCGGATCAAACGTCCCACGTCTCATGTCCCTTTGGAAAAAAAAATTTTCCGGGACATTAATTAGAATTTCCTCCAATAGATGGGTTAGGAGTGTTTTGGACTGTAAAAAATCTGGTGTGACTGGTCGCACAGCACGCAACTTTCTCTTGCCTTTGGTAAAGAAAGTTGTGTTCTGTGCTTGTGACACCAGATTTTTGGTGTCGACATATTACTTTCTCTTACCTCTATATATATGTTAATATACAGTATATAGAGAGAAAGTAGTGGATTCATGTCAAAAATTCGATGTCGAGATTTTGATGGATATACACGTTTTGAGGTCCCCTGGATCCATAAAAATGGTTTTCGCGACATGGTCTCTGTGTGTGTGTGTGTCTGTGTTCAATTTTAAGCATGAAGGAATTGAGCTAGGAGGTTGAAATTTTATATTTAAGTTTTGTGTCCTCCTGAACCATGAAAATAAGCTTTTAATCAAAATCGGCCAAAGAGTAGCTACTAGTACTTTACTGATGCACTTTTTCAGTTTTTTTTCAATTTTTCTCAAAATTCGCTCTAACGATTTTGATTAAAATTCAAAAATCATTTATTTTTTAGATGCTCTTTAAAATGTATATTCTCATTTTGGCATTGAAATCTTCTGAAGACCACTTTACACTTGTACTTAATAGAAAAGATCGGAGAAATGGTTGCATGGTAATAAAATATAAATATTTTCGCATACTTATAAATTTTACATCTTGAATTCTAATATATAGGCGGAAACTAAATATATGTCGACACGACAAAATCTGGTGCGACAGTCACACCAGATTTTTTTAAATAAAATTCATAAGAAAGTTTTTCAAAAAAAAAAAATATATATATATATACAGTATATAGGCCTATATTTCCTATATATAAAAATCTGTGTGAATATTCTAAGAATCGCACAGCACACAACTTTCTCTTACCGACGGTAATTATAATTTTTAATGAAAATGGAGGAAGAATTTTTAACTCTGGAGGAAAATAATTGCTACCTGAAGAAAAATTGAATTTCTAAAATGAATTATGTGATTAAGATAGGGGCAGCCTGGTGAATATTATTGAGAAGGATGAATAAACAAAATCCGGAGCTGATGTTCAGGCAATTTATTTGGATTAATTCCTCACATTATATGCCAACGTTTCGGGGCCAAAACGGCTCTTTCTTCAGAACCATGCGGTGTCAAAAACAATAATTGGCCTTAAATTTTGTCATAAATGCTGTGATCCCTAAGAAGGAGCCGTTATGGCCCCGTAAAGTTCACTTATACCGGGAGGAATTAATCCAAATAAATTGCCTGAACATCAGCTCCGGATTTTAATTATTCAACCTTCTCAAAAATGAATTATAATGAAGGGGTAGTAGAGATATCAGCCAAATTGTAAAGCACCAAATTCCCAGACGTTTCGGTCTAAATTTATTGAAAATTATACACATATTGTAAAATTCAAATGTGATCGAACCAGGCTTTGTCACTAAAAAAATTTATTTGCTATAAAATTATTTCGTTCCTGTGCCTAAGATCAGAATTTTCTGAAGATGGCCCAATAAATTTATGCCGAAACAGAGCCGGCCTAAGGCGTGTTGCGACGTGTGCACAATTGCGGTTTTCCCTGGGGGGCGCCGAAAAGTGCGAAGTTTTTCTAAATTAAAACTAATAAAAACATAACTTAGGTCTAACCTATCACAAGAAAAGACTCAACAACCTTGCAATTTTGTCAATTATATTTGACGAAATTTCAAATCAATCTAATTTCGTATGAAGATGATAAATATTCAGAAATTTTAATTGTTTGTGTATATACAAATGACATACATTTTTTGAATAAATAATTGATAATTTCAAAGACAAGAGTCTTAAATTTCCAACAACAGGCCTATAGATAATACAAAGCGAAAGAGAGAAACAGACATAAGCTCTCTAATATCAATGGAATCTTAATAAAGAATTCTTTCGGAATATTATTTAATATTTGATCAAAGTAAAAATCTCATCTCTTTATTTCTTGTTTGTCAACATGATGAAAAACATGAAAATCTCTTTAAAGTTAAAGAGAAGAAAGAAGAGAGGAGAGGAGTGGCATTATTAAAAAAGCAAAATAAACAAATTTAGAGAGCTTATTACATTAAATTAAAAAAAAAATCTAAATAAAATATGTTTAAAATATATTTTCACTTTATAAAAAAAAATAAAAAAAAGTAAAAATACAAGAGAGAAAACCTAATAATATTGAATTTATAAAACTTTACAAATTTCATTTAACTTGAAAGAGTAGCAAAGTAAGATTATATATTCCTAAAGAAATACAAATATTTTTTAGCTTTGGCCTTTTTGAGGATTATATATATATTTTTACCTCAGATGATATTCGCCTATAAATAGCATTAGATCTTACTTCCAAGTCAAAGATCAACCTTCTTCACGCCCTCGGGGCTTGGTGTAGAGGTTAGCGTGCTAACCTCATATACCAAACGTCGCGGGTTCGGACCCCAGGCAGTCCGATGATTTTATTTAAGCCGATTCGATTCCAAATGGCTTAAATAAGAATGCCTGGACCACATATGTGTATATTAAATCAATAACGGTTATCGTAAATGTCTTATATGGCCTGAGTTGCCGAAAAGACAGTGTGAATGTGTGTGTGAGTGTGAGTGTGAATGAGAAAAAAAGTGTGAGTGTTTTTTTTTTTTTTTTTAAAGTACATGAGTAAAGTGGTCTTCAGAAGAATTCAATGGCAAAATGAGAATATACATTTTAAAGAGAATCTAAAAAATAATTGATTTTTGAATTAAAAAAAAAAATCGTTGGAGCCAATTAAAAAAAAAAAAACTGAAAAAGTGCATCAGTAAAGTACTAGTACTCTTTGGTCGATTTTGTTCAAAAGCTTCGTGTCACGTTCCATGGGGGTGCCTAACTTAAATATAAAATTTCAACCTACTAGCTCTTTTCGATCTTGAGTTATTTTGTTCACAGACACACAGACAGACCATGTCGCGAAACCACTTTTTTGTACTCAGGGGACCTCAAAACGTCCGTCAAAATCTCGACATCGAATTTTTGACATCAATCCAATTTCTCTCTCTATATATTAACATATATAGAGGTAAGAGAAAGTAAAAATATTAAAATAGGCCTATGAAATGGACCTTTAAAACAGGAATAAATCTTCTCATCTTCTTCTACATTAAAAAAAAACTTTCCCAGTTAATTTTGTGTGTATAATACATCCTATATTTTAAAAAAATAAAGCATTTGGATATATCCTCAAATTATAAAATTCCATAGGGATGTATCAAAAAGAGAACAGTTACAGTTATGACCAGATGAGAGAAAGAGAGACAGAAAGAGATCCCATGGGAATAACGAGTAGACGACTGGATGGTTGAGAAATCTGTTTTTATTGTTGTTGGAATTATTTTCATGTGCAAAATAGAAGTCGAATTGTATTATAAAGTTGGAATGAAGGTGTTCATGATATTATAGTGCGGTTTCCCTTTTCTCCTTTCCGCCACGGGTGGGAGGGAGTTTATTTGTTACTGGAACGAAAGCAGCTGAAATTATTCATTCTGACCCATTTGCTGGCGGCCTTTACGCCCTTACGCCCTTTTTGGTCTCACCTCTAATTAAATTCACCCCGTTTTAACTTTTATAATTCTCTGCATTTGCCATTAGACTTGTTTTAGGAAAATAAAAGAACGTAAAAAAAAAGAAATTCTAAAATAATACTACAGTATTAATTAGTACTTTATAAATAAACTCTAATTCAGTATAATCAGCTATTATTATTGAATATAATGTTATTAAAATAAAAACACTTGAAATGAAACTAGACAAAAATTGATCTATTACAAATAAGTAATTAAGATGCAAAAACAATGTTTCCAAATTTCTTAGGTTAATTAACAATAATTCGATTTAACTCAAAATAATGTTATACGTCAAGGAAGATTTAAAATTTTAATAAATTTTTATCTCCCTTGCATTTTATAAAAATCTGGTGTGACTGGCCTCACAGCGCACAACTTTCTCTTACTCTTTGGAAAGAGAAAGTTGTGTTCTGTGCTTGTCACACCAGATTTTTTGTGTCGACCTATGATTGGTTTCCGACAGTACGGAACATTCGAATTTCAAGATGTAAAATTTATAAACATGGGAAAATACTTATATTTTGTGACCATAGCAACCATTTCTCCTATATTTCCAAATTGATTTTTGAATTTTAATCAAAATCGTTGGAGCGAATTTTGAGAAAATCGAAAAAAAAAATGAAATATGAGAAAGTAAAAATGGCATCAGTAGAGTACTAGTACTCTTTGGCCGATTTTATTCAAAAGCTTCGCGTTACCCCCCTCTCTCTAATCTAATCTAATCTAAAACATTTAAAGTGCGCGTCTCGAAAAGCCGTTAGAAGACCATTCACTACCGAGTTACTCTAGACGGCAAGAGATAGCGTTAGTTTTTCCCATAGGAATACAAGGGATTTATTTTATTTCAGCGACTGCTTTCCACGTTAAAATAATTTATTCGCAGATATTTCGGTAAGCTTAACGCAAACCATCCTCAGTGCTTCAAATTATATGATTGTGGAGCGTTTAACAAATTCATAAAATGCTTGAGAAGCCATTCTATACATGGAGGGACAAAACCACATGAAGCAAGTCACTGAGAGAAAAACAGCATCTACAGTATATACATAAGACACAATCGAATTTTTTGTATGCTTTACGATAATTTCTCACAGTGACCCACCAGGCGCGTGTACTTTCTAATACTATTAGAAAGACATACATATACATAAGACACAATCGAATTTTTGTATGCTTTACGATAATTTCTCACAGTGACCCACCAGGCGCGTGTACTTTCTAATACTATTAGAAAGACATACATATACATAAGACACAATCGAATTTTTGTATGCTTTACGATAATTTCTCACAGTGACCCACCAGGCGCGTGTACTTTCTAATACTATTAGTGTACTTTCTAATACTATTAGAAAGTACACGCGCCTGGTGGGTCACTGTGAGAAATTATCGTAAAGCATACAAAAAATTCGATTGTGTCTTATGTATATACTGTAGATGCTGTTTTTCTCTCAGTGACTTGCTTCATGTGGTTTTGTCCCTCCATGTATAGAATGGCTTCTCAAGCATTTTATGAGTTTGTTAAACGCTCCACAATCATATAATTTGAAGCACTGAGGATGGTTTGCGTTAAGCTTACCGAAATATCTGCGAATAAATTATTTTAACGTGGAAAGCAGTCGCTGGTTTTTCTTTCTCCATAACCTTAATACTGTTGACCCAGCATACTTAGTTTCGCTTACTTTATTTTATTTCATTTGAAAGATTTCAGCTAATTAATTAAGGATAAAAAATAATTTTTTTTAATAAAATGATTACTAATTTAATTATTTATAAGATAGTGAGCGAATTTTTTAAAAATATCTTTTATTTAATGCGATTAATCTAAAAAAAAAATTTATTTTTTCGAAAATCAAAAAAAGGGCTTCTATAAGTTGTAGATATTTTAAATAGCTTTAATTTAAAAAAAAATTGAGGTCGATAGCTTCAAAATTGTGGCCGCTGGAATCTCCCAAAATTAGTACCCCGAGACGCGCACCTTAAGGTGTGAGAATAAATTATGAAATTTTATGCTAAAAAGTGAATGCATTAAAAGTTGTATTCGTTTTACACACCTCAAGTTCAGGGTACCAAGTTGATGTTGAACCCTCTATGGGACTTTATCGAGTCTTTTTATCGATGCAAATCAAAGACGCCTGCAAAAAAAAGAAAATTAATTTAGAAAAAAATTATGCAGTAGGCTCTTGGACTTTTTGCAAACATGAAGTCAATTTTCTTATTGTGAGACGAGTTAGGCAACCCAAATGACGAACTCATTAATGAATTTTTTTTTATTAATTGCTCAAGTTGCTTACCAATAATTTTTAGCATTAATCGGTTATGCATACTATATTATATTACATAATATTATTATTATTTTTATTTAGGAGTTAATAAAAAAAATATCTAATATTTCTATTGATAACAATCATGAAGGCTTAAGTCAATTTTCCTCATTTTGATAATTAATGTTCGAATATAAGAAAGTAAAAAATTTTAGCGAAAGATAAAAAAAAATAATTATAATGAGATAGAGAGGTTGTAATTTACATTTCGTAATTCCATGTTATAAAATGAATTAACCTTAAATTACATATACTCTAGTTGCATATTATTTTATTATTATTATTATTCACTAATCTATTTTTAATGATTTTCAATGTTAACACGCAAAGAAGAATACAAAATCTATTTAGTATTTTTATAAGGTAGCTACATGTAAATGAGTATCTATCTCTTTTGGGAATGTATTTTAAAAAAGTATTAATCATATTTCACATTTATTTATTATGGATGAATGGTGAGTTGATAAAGATTACTTATGAAATTCGGAGAATGGACGCAATTTTGGAAAATATTATTTTTTTAAATGCTTATAAAGGAAGAAAATTAATAAAATAGGGCCCAAGGGGCTTTGTGTAGAGGTTAGCGTGCTAACCTCGTATACCAAACGTCGCGGGTTCGGACCCCAGGCAGTCCGATGATTTTATTTAAGCCAATTGGATACCAAATGGCTTAAATAAGAATGCCTGGACCCTAAATAATATATATTCATAACGGTTATCGTAAATGTCTTATATGGCCTGAGTTGCCGAAAAGACAGTGTGAATGTGTGTGTGAGTGTGAGTGTGAATGAGAAAAAAGTGTGAATGTTTAAAAATAAAAAATAAATAAAATAGGTTTTTTTAACACTCACACTTTTTTCTCATTCACACTCACGCACATATACACAGTCTCTTCGGTAACTTACAGTTAGACAATATAAAACGATAACCGTTATTTTATAATAATATCTATTGGGGGTCCAGGCATTTTTATTTAAGCCATTTAGTATCCAAAATGGCTTAAATAAAATCATCCGATCCGTACCCGCGACCCTCGGTATATAAGTTTAGCACGCTACCGACTACACCAAGCCAGAGGACAATGTTAAATGTTTAAGCTTGTTGGGTGTTTAGCGGGTTTAATCCCCCCCCTCCCTCTCCAAAAAGGATTTTAAAAGTTTTCTTTAAAATGAAATTATAATAAAGCTGCAACGACATGTTTAGATTAAGGTACTTGTAGTAAAATAATAAAATTTGTTTCTTTTTCTTTTTTAGTTTGGTGTGAGTTTCTACCGGCAAGACAGAATTTTATAATACAAGAATTAAATTTTTGGATATTTATTAAGCAATATTTTAATTCATCACGGAGTTTAACAATTTTTTATTTGTCCGAAAATCTTCCAATGGGATTAAATGACAATTTGTCATTATTGTATAATAATCTAAATACTTCTTTTACGATTCCATTGAGATATTCAGATAATTTTCTTGACTTCTTACAACCATTGGAGTATTTCAAAAGAAATGAAGAAAAAAAAATTGTTTAAAATATGATATTAATTTAGGATTTTTATTTTGGATCGAAAATTTAAATGAATTTCAACAATTACTTTCAAATTATTTTCTAAATAATTTGAATTCGAAACATAGAGTGATGATTTTAATAGACCTTCGTGAGATACAATGCAATTCTATTAATATTGAAAATTTTAAGAATCCTAAAGGACTAAAATTTTTTTATATTGTTGTGATCAATCTTTTCAATCCTAAATGTTTGAATTTGAAAAAGTACGAATTAATAGTTAATCATAAGAAACAAATTTGGACTGGCAAGTTTAGTGAAAGGCCTTTAATTAAAAAGATGAGAAATTTTAAAGATATCAAGTTATTATCAACAGGTTTAGGTTTATTGAATGATTTTAATAAAGTGATTTACTATATTTTTAATATATGGAAAAATAAATTTAAACTGATCGTTGAAGGTATTATAGATGGTGTTTTTTTAGGAGAAAGAGTATATTTGATAAATTATCGACATTGGCACGGTGATAATTCAATCCCTTTAAATGCATTTATAGAAAATGAAGAAGTTTGTTTATTAGTCTTAAAACGGCCCAAATTAAAAACCTGGGAGGCATTACATAAAAGTTTCCAATTGCATCTCTGGCTTACTCTTTTATTAACGCTACTAATCGTTTCATTTTTCTGGTATCTGTTTGGTTTAGGTACCAAAAAAATTCCATCACTGTTTTGTGGAAATGTTAATGTATTTAATTTCAGTCAATGTAAATTCAATTAAAAGAATTCATAGGCTAAATCAAAGGATTGTGGTTATTACAATTCTTTTGTGCTCGTTGATTATAATCAACATTTATCAGGTGCTAATGTATCAGATATTAGCACAAAAGTATGAAGTTCAACAAATTAATACAATTCAACAAATAATGGATGAATCTTTTATCATTAAGGTAAGTTTTTTTTTGTCAATTCGGAATATACAAAATTATTTAATATTGTTTAATTGTCGTAGTATATTTAGGACACTGTACTGTTATATAATTGGCAACCGTGACGTCAATTGAATACTATTTTATTTTCCTTGCATATCCTTCTTCGTTATTCATAACCATATTATTTTTGCATGGCTATTAATATGTAAAGAGAAGAAAAAACTAAAATTCAAAGAACCACATACTAGGAAAATCTTGAGCCTCCATCGATTGGTACGCCACTGCACTTGACATAACTTTATTTTGTAATATTTTATGGCCTATACTCAAGACATTAAAATATTTGGATTCATTTGAATTGACTACCAATCAATGGAAATAAATAGGACGGCGTCTAAATTACTTCCCATAACAAAAAGACCTTAAGGTGCGCATCACGAAAAACCGTTTGAAGACGATTCACCACCGAGTTACTCTAGGCGGCAAGAGATGGCGTTAGTTTTTCCCATGAGGATACAAGGGATTTATTTAATTTCATTTGAAAGATTCCAGCTAACTAATTAAGGGTAAAAAATTAATTATTTTTTAACACAATGATTAGTAATTTAATTATCTATAAGATATAGAGCGAATTTTTAAAAAATATCTTTTATTTAATGCGATTAATCTAAAAAAAAAAATTATTTTTTCGAAAATCAAAAAAAGGACCCTTATAAGTTGTAGATATTTTAAATAGCTTTAATTAAAAAAAAAATTGAGGTCGATAGCTTCAAAATTGTGGCCGCTGGAATCTCCCAAAATTAGCACCCCGAGACGCGCACCTTAAATAAAATAAGAGAAAGTAAGTATTATTTTTTTTAAGACTTCCAGTCAACCCCAAAATTAAGAAATGAGAATTTAAAAAATTTTAATCTTTATTGATGTTTTTTGGCTGTGGAGATTTACTCAGGATTCGCAGGGACTTTGCAGCCAGGAGATTAAATAAAAGATTTTTTTATTTAATCTCCTGGCTGCAAAGTCCCTGCGAATCCTGAGTTTAATCTTTATTTTTGGTAAATAAAATATTTCAACATCAAGATTTTGTTTAAATAAAAGTCAAAATTAGTAAATATTTTAATAATAGACTTAATATTATTTAAAAAAAAAAAAGCTAGTGGGATTATAGTTAGGGAAGTAAAACACCGATATTTACATCTTCTTTCATTCAACAACCAATGGCTGAAAAATATCGATGAAGAATGAAAATTTTAAAAATTAAATTAAAACCCCTAGGTTATATAAGAAAAATAATAAAAATTAAAATTTTTAATACATTTTTTTTAGTAAATTTTCCCTTCGTAACTAAAATCACCTCATTTCGCTGTTGCGAATACCATTTGACCTTTTTTTTTCATTAGAAAATTTCGGGGGGGGGGGGGGGGAGGGGGGAGGGCCGACCCCTTTATATACGCTCCTGCCTTGGGCTATCAGATATTGAAATATTTGAGGTGTCATCATCAAGTAAAAGAATGCCATCCCTATTAATCGCATTTCAAGCCAAATTTTACATATATTTTTATTGTTTTCAGAATATTTTCCTACCCGAAAACCGCGAAGGGATCAAACTTAGTAAAGAAACTTTAAAAGACATGAATTTACTAGTACCGGAACCAGATATATTATGGAAAAATCTATCGTACAAAGAAGCACTAGTTGTTGATCGAATGAAAGTAAAAATTCTTCTTGAAAACAATTTGGAGGCTCAAGAAACACTCCATTTAGTTGAAGAATGTCTTTACACAAACAACTTCTTTATTTACGTGGACAATTCATTGCCTTATAAAAAACAACTCACTCTCTCACTTTTAAATATCATCGAAAGTGGAATACTAAAACACATTTTTATAATGAATGAAAGATTTGGGAATATTAAAATACAAATAAAATCACAATATCAATCAATAGAGAAGGGAGAACAAATTATTTTAACATTAAATAATCTTAGAATCGCTTTTTATTCACTTGCTTTTGGCTTAGTGCTGGCGTTTTTGGTGTTTCTTTTGGAAATACGGTTTAAAAAATTCGCTTAAAACTGATATTCTTCCCAACTTTAGAAAAGCCCTAGTGCAGTGATGGCGAACCTATGACCCGTGGGTCAGACACTGACCCAAGATTGCTTCCTGATTTTAACCCCACTAAAAATTTTTTAATCGTCAAACCATTCCCATTTTTACCCGCTAAGTCAAATTAATTTTATTGATGTTTACCCGAGTCAAAACATAAAATCCTATTTAAACCTCAAAATCTTCAGTGAGATTTTCTAAGGTTTTGGAGATTGGATTCAACATAGAAAGTAATCCCAGTTTGTAACTCTAAATCTTACTTTTACAACTTTGAGGTTTAAACCAGAACTGCAAAATCTACAATTGGCTGATGTTCCTCAAAAATTTCAATCCATATAGAAATTATTCTATTTGGTTTGGTTTGAATCTCAAAAACCTCAAATGAGATTTCGAAGTTATAGTTAGGATTTCAAATCAATCGGTAATTCATATTTAAACCTCATAGTCTTCAATGAGAGTTTAGAGTGTTAAAGTAGAATTACTTTCGGAGCGGCAAATAAAACATCAAAGGAATTGAGGCTTCTGAGGTTAAAACTAGAATTTGTTTTTTGACTCGGGTAGTTTTAAAAATACTCAGTTACAAATTTTTAAACTTAACTCTGGTGCAAATTGAGCATTACTGACCCATGAGTTAGTACGAAAAAAAATATGAACAAAATTTGGCCAACGTCTCAAAAAGATTCACCATCCCTGACCTAGTGTATTAAATTTATTTCTGACCTAGTTTTTTTGTTAATCTTTCACCTAAAGTTGAAAAAGAGATGACGAACTGTATAATTTGGATGATTGCTTTGAATTAAAACGCTCCAAGACCTCCGGGAAATGAACCCAGGATTTCCAGGGCTTCCCTTTTCACAGCCCGAAACCTTGTAATTTTTGTAATTAATTTGTATTACTGTGTATTAAAAAATATTGGTTGAGATAAAAGATAAGCGCATCTAGGTCTTGTACATTTTTATTATATCAGTCTCAAACTGACGTTTCGATCCCGGTAGGGATCATCTTCAGAGCATAAAGCTAGTCATAATATGGTACTTGTAAGAAAGATTCCTTGGATTTGATATTCATGTCCAATATAAATATAAAATCGAACTTTATACAATGTTTGCTGTTCAGAGAACCACAATGTTAAGCACTATCCCGTACCTTAATTTCGGGGCTAACAAATCATTGGATAAGCTCTTTTATTAAATTTAACAAGATCGAAAGTCAGGGCTTGAATTTGAGTTAAGAAATTGGTAGGCTATTTAAAATTTTTTTTGTTCCCAAATCTTACGTTTTGGACTCGAACATAAATGCACAAAAAAGTTGGATCCATTTATATTTTATTAATTATTTATCGAACCTGCTTTTAAAAAATAAACATGAGTTTATTTATTTCTTCTACATGTCAGATCCCAAAAAAAAATTAGGATTATAATATATCGCTTAGAAAAAAAAATGTAAATGTAGTTTTTTTTCTCTATCCCCTTTTTCCCAATTTCAGATTGCTAGAGGGAGATATATAAAAAAAATATTAAATAAATATTTACTGGCGAGAGAGAGAGAGAGAGAGAGCAAGGCACCTGGCACTGGCTGGTGGTGGTCCAGTGGGGGAGGCTGTTGGCATCTAGCCGAGGGCTTCACGTGCCAGACACTGTTGCTGATGGCTGATCTTTTGCAAGAGATAACCCTCCCCTCCCCCCTCCCTCTCGCTATTCCACTCATTATTCACAATCGTTTTAATAATACAATCAAACCCCCCTCCCCGTCGTCCCTCATACACATACATAGGAAAAAAAGAGTTCTTTAAAAAAAAGGATTATCGTCTGGCTTGGTGACAAAATGGCTGCCAAATTTTGACATGTAATATATCATCAAAGGGAATATCAAAGTACTATAGAATTTTTTTTTTAATTTAAAAAAAAAGTATGCGGCCCATATATATATATATATAGGATGTGTGTGTTGTGTTAATTATGTAGAAAAATCTGACCACGCCCTCCTGATAAATGGCAAAACAAAGTTAAATTAAGAAGGCTCTTTTTTAGTTTTTAATGGAATGGCAATTTAAATATTTTTTTTATATACATCAACGAAGTAAGACATGATTGGATGGTAAATTTTATTTTAATAAATTCATCAATACAATTTTATTATTGATATTCTCGCAGTACGGTATTATACAATTTAATCATGAAAAATCTCTTTTTAATTCTAAAGGACCCCAAAAATGAAAAATATTATATAGGATCCAAATTACCCTCTTGTGCAAAATCATTTGACATATTTTTTTAGTGGCTATATATAAAAAATATATCAACTAGGTCCATGGTTCCCAACTGATGGTCCGTGGATGATATCTTTGAGGTCCGCGAAATGTCACTAAGAAATTGAATTATTTTGTATTTTACTTGACTTGCAGTAGCCATGGGCGTAACTAGGGAATTTGGCTAGGAGGGGCCATGGGACAAGCCATCACCCGGATAGCCTGGAAGGCCCTATATTGTCTTAATTTTTCTGGCTGGGAGCCTTCTGGAGGTTCGGGACTTGTTTTAAACTTTTTCTTAAAATTTCCTAAACAAAATTCATATTATTTTATCTTCTTTTTTTTTTAGTAAATTTTCCAATTGTGCAAAATCATTTGGCATAATTTTTTAGTGTAAGAGTCTCAGCCCATCTTTTCAAACTCAGGTTTCAGCAAGGCCGAAGTTTCGGCTGGTTTTTGGACGAAACCGTAAACGAAACTTCGGTACTTTCCTAAGCTTATAGAAAATTTATAATGTAAAAATCTCAATAATTTTTGCCAACAAATACTTTACTCTTTCATATCTATCTGGGGAGGGGGTGGATATTATAGGTCCCGAACCTTCGCCTTAATCAATTTTTGGGTACACTGAAATTGTTGAAGACTCGTGAAGCCAGAAAAAAGTTTTTTGACATTACATCATAATAAATAATAAGAGAAGAAATAAAGAGAGAATATTTTCCAATTGCATTGTTTATTTTTTTTTTTGTTTTTTTTTTTTTTACCTCCTTTTTTTCATTTGTAAGCGGAAATGATGTGCAAAAATAAAGTAAGGAGGGGCTTTAAAATTTTTCAGAATAATTTTTTTTTTTTTTAACATTCACTCTTTTTTCTCATTCACACTCACATTCACTGAGTCCTTTCGGCAACTTAGGCCATTTAAGACTTTACGATAGCCGTTATATATGATAATATCTATTGGGGGTCCAGGCATTTCTATTTAAGCCATTTCGTATCCAAATGGCTTGACCGGGGGCCAGAATAAATTAAATAACTGTGAACAAATAGCTAGTTTTCTTTTCCAATAAATAATCCATAAATAATTTATAAAAATACGTAGTTGACCTAATGAAAATTAAAATAAAAAAAAAATCTCTCTTTCAAATTTGTACGTTATTAAAGATTTTCGGATGAAATTTATTAATTCTGTTTTATCCTCTTTCTCTCTCACTCTCTTGGGGCACTCAACAAACTTTAAATTTAGAGTTGGAATTTTCTCCCAAAGGAAAGGAAACGGGATGCATATATATTTTAATGAATAAAGATCCCACTCTCTCTTTCTCTCTCTCAGTGGCTAGCCATCAAAAAGATTGGTTAACAAAAAAAAAAAAAAAAAAAATTGTATTACTAAATGCACGCATCAAATAAATATAAATGGTATCCGTAGGGTATTTTAAAAAAACCCTCATTTTCAAGGCATATTTTTGGTTTTTAAACCAAGCCTAAAATGAATTAATTAAATAATTTAATTATGAGATTGCCTGGCAATGATTGATGTAAATGGAACATAAAATAAATTTATAAAGCTAATAAGGGCAAGCCTTTATTAAAAACTAAATTAGACTTTATAAAAAATATTCCTTTCCTTTACATTGATAATCTAAAGTAATAGGTTTAGAAAGAAATATGAATTGTTGCTGGTTTCACAGGATGATTTATTGGGAGAAATAAAACATCACAAATTTTTCAGGAATCGCCTTACACCATATATTTCGGCCTGGGTATCTTCAGGGAATGATCTGTAATAATCAGAACTCCAAATAACTATGTAAGTTAATAATCACAAACATTCACATTAACATTAACTTAAAAAAAAATATTCTCAAAGAAATATTGCAAATATATGGTGTAAGACAATTCCTGAAAAATGTGTGCCTTATTTCTCCCGTTAAATCATAAGAAAGTATACTAAACAATTTTAATTAAATATAATCGATATGAAAAAGAAAATAGTGTAAAACTTTTACTTTCTCTTACCTATGTATCAATATATATGTAATATATATACATGTATATAAGAGAAAGTATTGGATTCATGTAAAAAATTCGATGTCGAGATTTTGATGGATATACACGTTTTGAGGTCCTCTGAATCCAAAAAAGGTGATTTTCGCAACATGGTCTATCTGTATGTGTGTGTGTGTCTGTCTGGGTTCAATTTAAAGCATGAGGAGTTGAGCTAGGTGGTTGAAGTTTTATATTTATATTTGCTCAAAATAAACTTTGCCCTCGGGTTTGGTGAAGTTGGTAGCGTGCCTACTTTCTATAACGAACGTCGCGAATTCGGACCCCAAGCAGTCCGATTATTTTATTTAAGCCATTTGGATACCAAAAATTATATGATCTAAGTTGCCGAAAAGACTGTATGAATGTGTGTGTGAGTGTGAGTGTGAATGAGAAATAAGAGATATTAAAAAGCGTGAGTGTTTAAAAGAAAAAAAAAACCTTAGTGTTAATACATTTTGAATAAAAAAAATATTTAACCGGAATTATTACTAGAATATTAAAAAAATCTAATTTTCATTAATGAGTTTATCTTTTAAGATAATAAATAGAATTATAAATTATTGATGAATTACCAAATAACAGGAAATACGGAAGGGAAACTGCGAGGATACGATGTCATCAGAAGGCCTCACTGAGGAACAAATAACCTCAGGCTCGAGCTGTTGAGGTCAAGAGGGCTCCACGACAAGTTCAACCTGAATGAGGAAATAAATATATAATTAATACATTTAAGGGTGATAAATTATTTATTTAGTATCGATGGCTACCGGGGGACGTTCCACACGTTGATTGCTTGGGTTCACCAATTGTTCAAAAGAGGGAAAGAAGAATTAAATTATTTTTTTTACTTTTCAAATTAATAGTCCCATGATTCTAAAAATTTTATCAAATTAAATTTTTTCTATGAAATCGATCAAGCATCAAGTCTGATCTTTTTGAAAGAAAATTTTAAATATTAATATAAAATTTTATTAATATACACTCCCCGCAAAAAAAGTGGCGCACTTTGTTTCTTCTTTAAGAAGACCTGTTCTAATCTATTCTAATGATACTGTAATTTAATAAACATTTAATATCAAGGGCGTCCGCAGGATTTTTTGCAGGGGGGGGGCAAGGATTTTTTGCAGGGGGGGGGCAAGTCACTTCCAGATAAGTTAAAAAAAACGTATTTTGATATTAATAATGTGATACATCTCTTAGTATTTAAAGCTTTCTCACCGCGGCAAGGTGGATGTTTACTGTGAAACGTTTTTTTGTATTTTTTTTTTTGTTTTAAACATTTTTTTGTATCATTTTAATTTTTCCAGGGGGGGGGGGCAAGTGCCTGGTTGCCCCCCTGCGGACGCCCATGTTTAATATGAATAAACTTAGACATTTCTAAATAACTTTAGCACAAATTCAAAACATTTTAATCAAATTATACAATTTAAATAAAATAAAGAAAATATGTGTATTTTCTATTTTTGAGACAAATCAACTTAATTTCGATATGTTTTGTTGGATAATAATTAAAAATTTTGTTTTTGTAAGAATTTCCAATAAATAGAACAGAGAAAAACTGAAAAGGAAAGATTATTTTAAAATATTAAAAATTTGGCGTTAATAAAAAAATTTCAACATTTTTGTCTTTGTTTTGACTAAATTATAATTATTTGTTAAAATGATATGGATTTGTGTTAAATTTACTTAGAAATGAATAAGATACTTCATATTAAATGTTTAATAAATTTCAGTATCATTAAGGTAGAGTAAAATAGGTCTTTTTAAGGAGAAACAAAGTGCGCCACTTTTTTGCGGGGGAGTGTAGTTTGGCAAATTAGAAACCAACGGGATGAAGTTCCTTTAGAAAATATATGAAAAGATTCATGATAACATTATAATATCGTAACAAAACGTAACATTTATTACCCTCGTTCTTTGTGTGAACTTTTTGCTTTGCTTTTTATCCAAGTATATAGGCCTATATATATACCAGTATATAGCTACTATAAGGATTCGATTTCTTTCAATTCACAAAGTTCCCTTCCACACTTTTTTTTTTGACAACATTTACTAAGTGTATCGACAAAAATTGTTAAAGTGGAAAGTATTGGCCAAACAAATTCAAGAGAGAGAAAGAGAGAGAGAGGAAAAAAAAAGCTTTGGAAAACAAGAAAAAAATATTTAATTGTAATTTAAGAAAATTCCTCTATTGATGTTTCGGGTACTGTGCGCCACCAATCCTCAGGACAAAGTTCACGCCTGTTTACGCCAATATTATATAGATAATTAAATATGTTGTTAATATTGTAAATTTACTAAAATAAAGACGAACCATGAACTTTAATTTAAAGCTTTTTGACCTGAAGATGCGTAGGTATCGGTAGCGCTCTCGAAACGTCAGCAAATACGAGCTCGATAATAGACTTGAAAATTTTTTTATAGATGGATAATTATGGGCAGGAGCAGCCAATAAATAGACTTTGTATGCAGACTCAATCACTGGAAAATTGAGTGGTGATTGAGTCTGCATACAAAGTCTAATTATTGGCTGCTCCTGCCCATAATTATCCATCTATTTTTTTATTATAATTAAAGATGGAAATAATTCTTTAGTGGAAAATAGAGTAGGAAGTAAAATTTCAAGAGAAGAAATCGACATAAGTTTTGTTTAAAAATCAAGATGTAATAAAATTCATAAGTATGAGGAAATATTTATATTTTGTTACCATGGCAACCATTTCTACTATTTATCCTATGAAGTACAAGAGCAGCCCTCGGGTTTGGTCTAGTTGGTAGCGTGTCTACCTTCTATACCGAACGTCCCGGGTTCGGACCCCAGGCAGTCCGATGATTTTATTTAAGCCATTTGGATACCAAATGGCTTAAATAGAAATGCCTCGACCCCCAATAGATATTATAAATAATAACGGTTATCGTCAAAGTCTTAAATGGCCTAAGTTGCCTAAAAGACTGTGTGAATGTGTCTGTGAGTGAGTGTTAAAAATAAAAAGCACAAGAGCAAAGTGGTCTTCAGAAGTTTTCAATGGCAAAATGAGAATATACATTTGAAAGAAGGTCTAAAAAAAATTTTGAATTTTAATCAAAATCTTTGGAGCGAATTTTGAGAAAATTGAAAAAAAAAAAAAAAAAAAAAAAAAAACTGAAAAAGTACATCATTAAAGTACTCTTTGGCTGATTTTGTTTAAAAGCTTATTTCCACGCTCCAGGAGGGTGTCTAACTTAAATAGAAAAATTCAGCCACGTAGCTCAATTCTTTCATGCTTAAAATTGAACACAGAAAAAAAACACTTTTTTGGACTCAGGGGAACTCAAAACATGTATCCATCAAAATTTCGACATCGAATATCTCTCTATATAAGCTTATACAAATAGGCCTATAGGTAAGAGAAAATAAAAAAGAATATATTTTCTCTTAAGGTTGTTCGGACATTAAAGCACTTTCCTTGATTAAAAGCTAATTTTTTAATATGTTATTAATCACTATCAAATACGTATAAAATAAAATTTTGAAGCAGATCTGACACAGGGTTATCGTGTAATTAATTTTTAAAAAATTGAAATTTAACATGTAGCCTATGGGGAATAACGACGAAACGCACACATATCGAATTATATAGGCATCTGTGCAAATGATACAAAAACAAAAAACTTACATTTTATTAATTCACTTCCGAGGAATATGTTAAAAATAAAATCAAAAGTTTCTGCCGACCGCTTTTAAAGATATTTTAACAAGAAAGTCAAAAAATTCTCCAAAATGACAGTCGCTAATATTTAAAAATAATGAATTCTCGAGAGTCAGACCAGCCTGGCAACGTCGCATAACATAAGTGTCTTATCTCTATGTCAGATACATTTTTTTTTTCAATTTTACAATATTTTTTCTCGCAAATCGTCCATTGTGTTTAAACTGATTTGCATTAAACATTGTAATATATTAAATAAAATAAAATTTAAGGCGTTTAAGATTTAAAATAGATAGTTGATGAATGCAATGTTGCCAGTTCTATATTACGTGAAATACGAAAAGTGGGTACTGTCATACTATAGATTGTTTTTATGTGGGCCCATTAGTCACACTTACACTTGCGTTTCATAGATGTTCATAGCGACATTGGAAAGGAAGTGTAGGCTACTTCAAACACGTTTTAGGAAAAAAAAACTTATTTTTAAAGTCCAACTAAAAAAATAATTTGATTTATAGATTTAAATCAATTATTCCAGTGAATTTTGAGAATTTCAAAAAAAAAAAAATGAAAAAGTACATCTTCAAACAATGTGCTTCAAACAATTTCATAAAAATTTTACTGATATACTTTTTTAAGAGCATCTACAAATATTTGATTTATGAATTTTAATCAAAATCGTGATAGCAAATTTTGAGAAAATCGAAAAAACTGAAAAAGTACTTCTGTAAAGTACTAGTACTTTTTGGCCGATTTTGTTCGAAAGATTATTAACTGTCCGGGAGGGTACCCATGGGCGTAGACCAGGGGGTCCCGGACCCCCAGAAGGCTCCCTGCCCCCCAAGAAAAATTGAGGCAATATGGGCCCCGCGGAAGATGGCTGGTCCCATGGACCCCCACCCAAATTCCCTAGCTACTACGCTCTTGAGGATAGCTCAAAATGTATCAATGAACTCATTTAAGGATATAAATAAATAAATTAATTAAAAAAAAAATTAAAATTTCAACCCTGTAGCTCATTTCCTTCATGCTTTAAATCGTCACACCCAATTGCAGGACCCATTTTTTGGATTCAGGGGACCTCAAAACGTGTATTTACATCAAAACCTCGACAAAGATTGTTTAACATGATCGCAATACCTTCTCACTATACATTACATATATAGATAAGAGAAAGTAAAAATCATGAAAATAAAAATATTCTGATAATACGATCCCCTACGCTTGCGTCAATGGCTGGAAAATGTATTTGTAACATTTAAAATATAATAAATATCACAATAACTTCAAGCTTTCTACTTGCTCCCCTTTCACTTATTAGAAAGTAATCTATTTCTAATGAAAAAAAAAAATAAAATAAAATAAGAAGGGGTTTGGAGTAAGTTTTTTTTTTTTTTTTTGATCATCATCAAAATGCATTCATTTGTAAAAAATTTAATTTTCTATCAACGATTTCATATATAATAAAAATTTATCAAATAGAAAAAAGAAACAGCAACCAGAAAAAGAGAGGCTCTAGAATCAATTTCCAAACTATAAAATCTGTTCTAAAATAGAATTTGGAAAATTCCTCATCTACCATCCCCCCATCTCTCTAGGCAATCGATCAATCCAATAAATCATAGGGAAATGATATTTTTTCCCTCCTCTCCCCTAGACAGACTTTTCGATGGGGTTCTAAAACGATTTCCCAGTTGGTCTCTCAAAATAGGGAAGGGGGGCGCACATCTGCCCCTCCCACCCTCTCACTCAACAGAAAGACAATCTCTAAGAATTATTGCGTCCACAATCTTGTTTGATTTCGAGATTTTGCTTTTTTTTAATCTATTACCTCAATAAGGGTGAGTGAGGCTAGTAAGCCATAAATGCCTGAGAATTTTAAAATTCTCATTTCCTACGCTTTTTTTTTGTGGAAATGCCTCCCACCCTCTATTAGAATCTCTTACTCCCTTCACGCTGCCTCCACACTCACCCTTTTGTCATCAAAAATCCATTTTGCATAGAGAAATCCTGAATAAAATTTCTCCCCTATATAAATATTATTATTTTGGGAATATTTTGAAATCTTTATTAAAATAAAAGGGCGTGATTTCAAAGTGTTAGTTAATCATAGATTCGATTTAACTGGTCTATTAGATATTTTGTCCATTTGCAAAATTAAATATAAAAAAAAAATAATGGAATAGGCTTATAAATATATATAAAAAAAAAAATAATATTCTAAATTAGCGTTTCCCAAAGTGTGGGTCGCAACCCGGCACCGGGTCGTAGAAAAATTTTAAAAAAATTGTAAAAACACAAAACAAATTTTACTTCATTTATTAAAGTCCCAAATGATATAATAATTAATAAGTAATAAAATAATTTTGATAAGGGTTTTTTTAATTTAAGGTTTTTTTTGGCATATGAGGCCATTTAAATTCCGTCCCTATAACTTTTTTTTAACACTCACACTTTTTTTCTCACTCCCACTCACACACACATGCATACAGTCTTTTCGGCATCTTAGGCCATATAAGACTTTTACCCATAACCGTTGTTAATGAATATCTATTGGGGGTCCAAGCATTCTTATTTAAGTCATTTGGTATTCAAATGGCCTAAATAAAATCATCGGACTGACTGGGATCCGAACCCGCGACCCATGGTATAGTCCTTATAACTTAATTTTTATTAAAAAAATAAAATTTGTTTTGTAAAGAAATGTTTTTTTTTGATAAGTGGGTCTCGAAAAATTTTAAAAGTCATACCGGACCGCGGTCAAAAAAGTTTGGGAAACGCTGCTCTAAATGAATGTGAAAAGTATAACTTTCTCTTATCTATATATATATATGTCCATGTATATATAGTGAGAAAGTATTGGATTCATGTCAAAAATTCGATGTCGAGACTTTATTTTACGAATTCGACAATCTCTGTATACCATAAGTTAATCAACTAATAGTATAACAATCATCGAGCTGAAATGGATACTGAGAAACTGCAAGCAAGAGAAAGCTTATATGATGTTCTATTAGACACTTCAGATTTCAAATTGGTATGTCGAGAAAACGGTTTATAAACCTATATAAGAAAATATTAGCTAATTTTTCGTTGTTGATTTGTGAAATATCTGACGCTAATGTCCGGCTATCTTTAATGGCTGTCTAAACAAGGGCGTGGTGTGCTGTTTTAATCAAACGACAGCTGCCCGGCAAATGATCTTTTTGCGTGTGACTCACCCTCATCTCTCTTTTATACTATCATCCTAAACCGATATGGTATATGGGAATGCAGAAACACTAGTGTATTTAATTTTTATCCATTATAATAAAAGCTGCCCTGGCAATCTTATAATGAGATGGTATAAGTTTTTAAATTAATATTTGAAGGACGGGGAATAGAACTCGCCTCAACTGGAGCGAACCTATACTTTTTACTCTCTCTTATTACATATATATATATGCATACAGAATAGAAGAAAATAGAATAAAAAAATAAGATGGCTGCCGCTTCTCAACACGCACGCCATCTACATATGAGCGATCGCAGCGCCCCTACATTCAATCTGACACGAAATTCAAATATTGTAATTTTAAAGAATACTAGTATACACTCTCTAAACTGTACAAATTATTATTGACTAGCCTTGTTTGTAAAGGATGGAATTTTTTCAATCAATGCTCAAATAGACTGTTCATTAGCCAGTCAATAAATCGTTTAAGATAGCAAGTTTGAGAGATATGTTTGTGCTTAAGATTGGGCAAAATTGCACCCCCTGGAGTCGAACTAGGGCCTCTACACTTTCGCGGCGGGTGGACTACCCTTATCCTAGGACGGACGCGAGATGTGTTTATTGGGCCGGCGCCCTAGCATAAGGGTAGTCCACCTGCCGCGCGAAAGCGTGGAGGTCCTGGTTCGACTCCAGGGGGTGCAATTTTGCCCAATCTTAATTTTATATTCAAAATTTAAAGCAATAGCAAGAACGAAATAAGTTTTGAAATCTTTACATGAAACTACAATAATTGTATTGAGGGATTTTCTTTTAAAGTTTTATCTTTTCTATTTCCAAACTAGACTTTTTTCTCCTCCTTCCTCCATAGAAAGAGGGAAAAACATTCAATTCAATTGAATGACGACGAAAATGTTAACGTTATTTATTTATTTTTTTTCCCTCTCATCTTCCTTCTTCTCTAATTTTCCAATACTTTTCACTTTAACAATTTTTGCCGATACTTTCTTTTTTTTTAACAATATTGGAGGAATGTAAAAAGCCAAGTTGTTCTCTTGACTTGTCTACGTTTAAAAAAATAAATATGATATAAAGTCAAGTAAAAAAAAAATAAATAAACTTCCCTTCAAGGGCTTTCTTTTTAATGAACCCTAATTTGTAATTTAAATCCAATAAAAGGAAAATATGAAAAATATAATTTTATATATAAAAATATAATTCAAATTTAATGAGTTATAAGAAATTGTAAAATTTTTCTCCAGAATCAAATAATATTTTGTTTCAAGTGTTTTAGAAATATAATTTTTAAAAGGGGAGAAGAAAATTGAACCACGTAGTTAGTTTATATACGATTCATATTATATAAATAAAGAAAATCCAATTATTTATCTTTCTAGAGAAAAAAAAGAGTCAATTTATATGAGTAACGTTCACTACTTTTGCCCTTCTTATTTTTTTTATTCTTATTTATATAGAAAGAAATCTTTTGAAGTACTACTCGTATGCCATTCAGTCTGTCTGTCTTTCATATAATAACTCAGCGTTGCGTAAGTATAGAGTTTGGCATTGAAGGTGTGGGGGAAGTGAGCTATGCTCTTTTCCCATTTAGAAGGGAGAGAAAGAGAGACAGTGTCAAATATCAACCACCCTAAGTGTATCAATAGAACCGAATTTGACTTTTAAAATATATATATCTTTAGCAAAATTGTTCAACAAAGGGGCGGTTTCGAAATAAAAATATAAATTTCATGATCTCAACTACCGTGGTAGATATAATATTAAATTTAAATCAGAAACAGGGAAAATATCTAATATACTGTAGATTCGAAATTGGAAAGAAAATTCTGATATGATTATTAAAGTTTTTGTGGTTTGTATTATTATTATTATTATTTATTGTTTATGATAATTAATAATAAAATATATTAAAGTCAAAAGGAAAATTAGAAAAAAACAATTACGTTAATTTGTGCAAGTGAGCAGATTTTGTTTTTATAATTTTTCAAACCTTTCTATGTACAATAATTTAAAGACGTATTCACGTTAAAAAATTTTAATGTTACCTACAAATATTTTCAAGTGTATTTACCACTCAACTTTTTTTTCTATTCTTGGCCATTTTAATTTTCCTATACTTGACTTTTGGCCAATATCAATGCTAATCATGAAAGGTAAAATCTCTCACCTTTTTAGGGATTTCCACCACCCCCTCCCCCACCCCTATCAACCCAACCTGAAATAGAGATTCTCTCTCGCTTTGCATCTCACTAGAATAATTAATCTATACTCTTTGCCTAAAAGCCTCGCATTAAACCTAAAAGTATCTATTACCCTTAAGGATATAAAATTACAGAGGGAATAGAAATTACTTAAAAAATCGACTTGCCAGTCTAGTAAAATTTCTTTATGATAATAATTGACCTGTCTAATTTTAAAGAATCAAGAAAAATGATTTTTACTTTCTCTTAGCTATTTTATATAATGTTAATATAAGGTATTGGATTCATGTCAAAAAAATTCAATGACGAGATTTTGAGGAATATACACGTTTTGAGGTCCCCTGAATCTAAAAAAATGGTTTTCGAAACATGATCTGTCTGTCTAATGCCTATGAACAAAATATCTCAAGAACGAAAAGAGCTGAGGTTGAAATTTTATATTTAAGTTAGGTACCTCGTGAGACGTGACACGAAGCCTTTGAACAAAATCGGCCAAAAAGTACTAGTACTTTACTGATGATCTTTTTCAGTTTTTTTCGATTTTTTTAAAATTTTCTTAAACGATTTTGATTAAAATTCATAAATCAATTCATTTTACCCTTGAAATCTTTAGAAGCACACTTTACTCTTGTACTTCATATGAAAGATAAGAAAAATGGATGCCATGGTAACGATATAAATATTAACCCATGGTTATAAATTTTACATCTTGAATTACAATATATCGGCCGAAACTAAATGTATGTCGACACAAAAAAAATCTGGTGTTACAAGCACCTGAACAACTTTCTTCCTACCTTTGGTAAGAGAAAGTTGAGTGTTGTGTGACCAGTCACACCAGATTTTTTATACTTTATTAAAAAAATGTTTTGATTAATTTATTAACCCCCCCTTTCAGCAACCATCTCAAACCATGCAACGCTTCTCTATTGAAGACGTTTAATATGATCACAAATACGGTGTAAATAAACACACTCTCTCACAAGCAATGCCGAAATTCAAGTTAACAGATCTAATTTAACATTTTGGAAAACTCTCTCTCTTCATCTTTGCCTTTAACATAAGGCTGGGAAGGGGAAGGTTTGAAATCGAGTACACTCTCTCTCTCTCTCTCTCTCTCTCCTCTCATTTATAAATACATGATTCCCTTGAATGCCGGCAAATATATAGAATTCAGATGTTATTAAAAGGGTAGGAGAGGGGGGGTGGGAGGAAGGGGAAGGGATATTGCCCAAAGACCAACTTCCAACTCCACTTTCCACAATATTAATATAATTTCATATCCAGGAGAGATGATTAAAAGAGAACAATATCAAAAGGAGACAGGAAATAAATATATAGACATATAGAAAGAGAAATTGGAAGAGACGTAATTAAAAAGAAAAAGATTAAATTAAATCATGTAGGTGAAATATGATCCTATTTATTTTTCAAATAACATGAGATGTGTTTCATTGAATCCTTTAATTATAGGAAAATTTAAAAATCTTTATTAACTTTGCCCATCAACCGTAGGTTGGACAGGTAAAGTTAATGTAATCGTAAAAAAAATCGAAATTTTTCTGAAGCTGCCAAAATGCGTTTTGAGGTCCCCTGAATCCATTTAAGAAGTTTTTGGAATGATGTCTGTGTGTGTGTGTGTGTGTCTATGTGTATGCTGTGGTAATTTTTTTCGTCAACGAAAACTCAAAAACTATTTATTCGATTGTTTTGAAATTTTGCACCCCTAAACTAGGGGTAGAGCCCAAGAACTGAAAAGCTTTTGGTAAACATCGGACCATTAGGGGGGGGCTCTAGGGGGGGGACAAAATTTTTTTTTTCACATAACCTATAATTTTTTTTATATATTCAGAAACTAGACTTCTTCCCGAGTAAAATGATATATAATATGTATAACATCGGACCATCAGGGGGGCTCTAGGGGGGGACAAATATTTTTTTCTTGAGTAGTGGGTGGGCAAAGTTGTGCGCTCGGCTTAGTCCGACCCTTTATTTTTTTTCGAAACTAAGTATAGATTACATATATACAAATTGAAGTTCTCTGAGGGTTTTTCAACGTTTAAATTAAAAATCTGGTGTGAAAGCACAGAACTCAACTTTCGATTACCGAAGGTAAGAGAAAGTTGTGTGCTGTGCGACAGCCACACCAGACTTTTTAGAATTTTTTACTATTTACATTCTATTTCGTTAAGTTCAAGTCAATTTAAAATTTTTGTAATTAACTCCGTTGAGGGATCTATTCTTTAATTATAAATTTCCCAAAAATTGACAGAGAACTCACCCCACATCCTAATGGATGGTGTATATAGTTAATAAATTTTAATACATAAATTAGCCGTTCTGGTTGAAATCTAAAATGCAAAGATGGCTAACAAGTAGTGAGTGGTTTCAATCACTCACTTAAATCATGTGATTAAACGCTTGATCCTTTTTCCCCGAGCGAGATAGGAAGGGGTAGACGAATTAGAATTTGCATACAAATTAATACTTCATTAAGTGAGAAATGATAGAAGGGTGCATACTTGAAAATGTTATGCGTGGAGAGGGGAGGTGGGGGTGGGATTTATTTTTAACAATTCATGAAAGTGTTTGAAACTAATAGGATTAAATATTAGCCCGAATGTGTTCCCATCTAGATTTTATGGAGAGTTGGTTTCGTTTCCTTTTTTTTTTTTAAGAGTGGGGGGAATGGGAAAATAACAAAGAGCCAAACAACAAGGACTATGATAATATAATATTCTTTTCACTAAGAGAACTGCTGGTATCAAATTTTTGTTAATTTTTTTCTTTGTCCCCCCCCCCCTACACACAAAATATATATCAAATATTCCTTTTAAACTTTAAAAAATCTGGTGTGACTGGCGCACAGCACACAACTTTCTTTACCTTCGGTAATCGAAAGTTGTGTACTGTGCTTGTCTACCAGATTTTTTGTGTCGACATGTATTTAGTTTCCGACAGTATGGTACATTCGATTTTCAAGATGTAAAATTTTTTTTTTTTTAATTTATTCTCGGCGGCCAGTGGCCAAGATGTAAAATTTATAAGTATGGCAAAATGTTTATATTTTCTTACCATGGCAACCATTTCTCCTATCTTTTCTATGGAGAACAAGAGTAAAGTGGTCTTCAGAAGATTTCAATCACAAAATGAGAATATACATTTTAAAGAGCAACTAAAAAATAGTTGATATATGAATTTTAAAAAAAATCGTTGGAGCAAATTTTGAGAAAATCGAAAAAAACTGAAAAAGTGCATCAGTAAAGTACTAGTACTTTTTGGTCGATTTTGTTCAAAAGCTTCGTGTCACGTCCCATGGGGGTGTCTAACTTAAATATAAAATTTCAACCTCCTAGCTCTTTTCGTTCTTGAGATATTTTGTTCACAGACAGACACACAGACAGACACACACACAGACAGACCATGTCGCGAATACCACTTTTTTGGATTCAGGGGACCTCAAAACGTGAAGATCCATCAAAATCTCGACATCGAATTTTTGACATGAATCCAATACTTTCTCTCTAGGCCTATATATATATTACATATATACATAGGTAAGAGAAAGTAAAAATATATATATATACCTTGTATTTTCATACCTACTATTCATGATCTTAAAAATTCCTTGGTTGTTGTTTTTGAAAAGGTCTCTCCACATTTTTGACATGCTTTCCCACTATACCCGTAAATTACTCATATAGGTAAGAGAAAGTAAAAAAATAGACTATTAAATTGCATTTTTTTAAAATAACGTTATTATTCTCCCACCTACTTTCTCTATTCCGTGCGAATTGGCTTCAGATGCATTCAAACATGAACAGCTTTGAGGCAAATTTTCCCCTCTTTAAGGGTCTCAGAAGATAAAGATGAAGGAGACTCAATCAGAATGAATCTTGCCCCACCAGATTTACATGTCTTTGAAGATCAGCGGTGCACACGGAATATTTTTTTTCCATTGTGGGGGAGAAGTTTATTTAGGAATTTTTTTTTTTTTTTGGTGAGTGAGAAAAAATTTAATAAAAAGGGAAGTCGAAATAAACTAACAAAAAGGAACAATACAATTACTTATATTACTTAATCTTAACTATATATGTAATATTTAGGGAGAAAGTATTGGATTTTCAAAAATTCGATGTCGAGATTTTGATGGATATATACGTTTTGAGGTCCCCTGAACAAAAAAAAATGGTTTTCGCAACATGGTCAGTGAGTGTGTGTGTATCTGTCTGTCTGTAAACAAAATATCTCAAGAACGAAAAGAGCAAGAGAGTTGAAATTGTATATTTAAGTTAGGTACCCCCTGGGACGTGACACGAAGCTTTTGAACAAAAAAGTAATAGTACTTTACTGATGTACTTTATCAGTTTTTTTCGATTTTCTCAAAATTCGCTCCAACGATTTTGATTAAAATGTATCGTGAATTCTAATATATCGACGGAAACTAAATATATCTCGACGCAAAAAACTGGTGTGACAGACAAGCTCAGAACACACATTAAATATAAGACCTAAATGTATTTTTCAAGAGAGCGGATCAAAAGTGCAATTTGGTAGTGAATAACTAATTTATTCCATGTTCAAGAATAAAATGAGCTCCAAAAAAATAATCTGCGAAATGTTAATTGTGTAATTAACATTTCATACATAAGTTATACAGAAACAGGTATGAAGTTTTTTTTTTTTTTTTTTTATTTTAAAAGAAATTTGAACTTATTCAACCTATTTAAAAGAAATAATAATAATTTTTATGAATCGATAAAAAACTTTTATCGATTTAAATATTAAAAAAAGATTTTAAATTAAATTTTTTAAATAATCTAAAAAAAAAAATCGTTGGAGCAAATTTTGAGAAAATCGAAAAAAACTGAAAAACTACATCAGTAAAGTGCCAGTACTTTTTGGTCGATTTTGATTAAAAGCTTCGTGTCACGTCCCATGGGGGTGCCTAACTTAAATATAAAATTTCAACCTCCTAGCTCTTTCCGTTATTGAGATATTTTGTTCACAGACACACAGCAAAACAAAAACACCACAGACAGACCATGTCGCGAAAACCACTTTTTTGGATTCAGGGGACCTCGAAACGTGAAGATCCATCAAAATCTCGACATCGAATTTTTGACATGAATCCAATACTTTCTCTCTCTATATATATTAACATATATATAGAGGTAAGAGAAAGTAAAAAAAAAATTATAAATAGTGTGGAAAAGTACTAAACTTATTTTTCTAATAAAATGATTGAAAAGAAAAGAATTTTCTCGATTTTAGATGAAATCTTTATTAGTTGTTTGAAGGTGAGCTGATTCATCCCCCATCGTATTTTGTACTCCCTTCACTCATTCACCCACTCGTTGCGAAGAATTTAAATTAAAATTGGTTGATAATATTCAAATAGGGAGTTAATTTCTAGCACAACGATGTTTACAAAGTGAGCGAAAAGGAAAGAGGTTGAAAGCCTTCCCTCCTTCTTCTTCTTCATCCTCATCGTTTCTACGACCTTAGCTTAGTTTAGACTACGAAAAGCGAAGCGAAAGATGCAAATATACGTTAAAAGTATGTATGAGAAGGAGATAATTTTCTAAAAACAACAACAAATATTGCAGGAGTGAGATGAATGAGAGAAAGTGTTAAGATTTAATTTGTTATTCTCTTCTACTTGATGAACAAATATAAGACTCATTTATCATCTCGTTTGCTATCAGAAGGAGAGGTAAAAATAAAATATTTATTAGAATAGCTGATCCATCAAACAACAACAACAAAAACAACGTGAATTAATTAATCAATTAATATATTAAATAAGTTTGTATCTTTTTTTTAAATTATAATTGGCATAATTTGTTGAAAAATAAAGGGTCGGACTAAGCCGAGCGCACAACTTTGCCCACCCACCTATTCAAGAAAAAAAACATTTGTCCCCCCTAGAGCCCCCCTGATGGTCCGATGTTTACCAAAAGCTTTTTTCAGTTCTTGGTCTCTATCCCTAGTTTATGTGTGCAAAATTTCAAAACAATTGAACAAATAGTTTTTGAGTTTTCGTTGACGAAAAAAATTACCACAGACATACACACACACACACACACACACACAGACATCATTCCAAAAACTTCTTAAATGGATTCAGGGGACCTCAAAACGCATTTTGGCAGCTTCAGAAAAATTTCGATTTTTTTTACGATTACATTAACTTTACCTGTCAACCTACGGTTGATGGGCAAAGTTAATAAATTGAAATTTGCGTTGTATGTAACCAATTAATTTAAATTAAATAGTAAAACGTTTGAAAAAAGGAAAAAATCTGGTGTGGCTTAACGTACAGCACACAACCTTCGGTAATCAAAAGTTCAGTAAGCGGTGTCATTTGGAGGGAGGGAAGAGTAGGGCATTGCCCCCCCTCTGATTTTTTAAATTTTATATTATTCTTAAATAACATTTTTCAAAATATATCTACGGAGTATATACACTGTAAAAATTTGGATTTGCAAGAAAATTTTAAGAAAACAAAAGTTTGCTCGCACCCCCCCCACCCAAGATTTTTTGTGTCGAGATATATTTTGTTGACCTTAGCACTTTAGTTCCAATCTGGACGATAGATGGCGCTGAACTACGAATGCTTCCACATCAGCTAATTAAGTGTACTTCAAACAATTTTCACGAAGAATTTTAGTAATATATGTACTTTTTAAAGAGAATTTAAAAAATAGTTGATTTATGAATTTTAATCAAAATGGGTTAAGCCAATTTTGAGAAAAAAGAAAAAAGTACTTCAGTAAATTGTACTTCAAACAATTTTCTCGAAAGATTTTACTCATATTTTTTAAAGAGTATTTAAAAAAAATAGTTGATTTATGAATTTAAATCAAAATCGTGAGACGTCAATTTAGAGAAAATCGAAAAAAAAAGAAAAAATACTTCGGTAAAGTACTTTTGGCCGATTTTGTTCGAAAAGCTTATTTTAACTACCCTGGAAGGTATCTAACTATCTAAGACAGACACACACG
>JAKCPI010029515.1:0-16411 GCA_023213315.1 Euborellia annulipes | reverse complement strand
AGGGTGGATACAGGGGGGTGGGGGGGTAGTGATTACCCCCCTGAATTTGTAAAAAATACTTTTTTGGGAAAAAAATGTATTTTTAATGTATTAAATAAAATTTTAAAAATTAATACTTAAAAATTTGATTTGTATTTATATTCTAGCAAACAAGTACAGAATGCGCCTTTAAATTACCGAAATTAAGAAAAATTGTGCGCTGTGCGACCGGTCACTCCAGATTACCCCCCTGAAAATACCTCTGTTACATCACATTGTCTCCTTTTCTCTCGGCATATATAAGTTAACTAAAAAATGATTAACAAATTAATTAGTTATTCATTATTAGACATGCATGTCAACTGGTAATAATTTACAAAAGCTTCTCATGTATTTATAGAACATATACCTTAGAAGAAGAGATTATATTAAATAAATTAGCTCTTCTCTTTATTACTATTCTACTTTAATAAATTTTGTGGGTACAAAAGTAAATAAGTTATGGAATATTTATTTTAATGGTAAAATTGGAATTGTAAATCTAAAACTAGAGGTGGCAGAACACTTCACTTGAAATATCTCAAAAAAATTACTACTACCTACAATTTGCCATCAAGAAAAATAAACGTTAAATTCCCTGTCTAAAACAATGAAAATAAATATTATCATCTTGACCTGTTTACAAATCATATTTTTTTTCTAACTTTTTATATTCGGTTAACGACTAAAAAAAATTTCAACCCTACAAGACACAATGTCAAAGTAAAATAAATAGTTTAAGAGGCTTCAGGGGGCACATTGAATTTTTAGTCCGAAAGTACTGAGGCATTTTAAAGTAGTTTTTTATGCAATCTTTTTCTAAATGATTTAAATTCGTGAGCATTTTACTTAAGAGAAAGTTTTTTTTTTTTTTTTTTAATTTTGATTAATTCAATTATAATGAAAATTATTTTTTTTTTATATTTAAAGAAATTGCAAAAAAAAAACGTTCAATTATGAAAATTGTAATTTTTTTTAAACCTACAAATGTAAAAATCATTAATATTCAACATATAATAACTAAATAAAGTGGGGAGAAAGTCAAAAATAAATTTCGTATTTATTTAAAAATTAACGGCCAAATAGTTCAGTACTCTTGCAAAAGATGGCAGGCTTGTCTAACAGCCGGCATTATCAGACCACTTATAAGCCTATAATTATAAATTTTTATGCTTTTAGAAATGATATATAATATTTATAAACTATCCATTATTAAAAGATAAACGAAAATCAAACAATACTTGAGATTAGACTAAAACCCTACCAACCTGCCATCTGTTGGCAAATTTTCGTAATACCCCTAACGCCATCTTATAGACCGAACAGCTTTGCCTCAGCCGTTCTTTTAATCCTAAACATAAGAGCAATGCGTAAAGACTTAAACTATGTTTTCATATGAAACAGTTGAAAAAAAAGCCTTTCTCACACGAAAATTAAAAAAACAAACGCTTTCTGATTATTTTAGTTAATTAAAATAATGTCATTCCAATTTTATAAAAAAAATGTACATGTCAGCCATTTTTGTTTTTATCAAACAATAATTTCCAAATTAACAAATATTTTATACAATACCTATTGTAGTCATTTTATTATTTGATGGGAAACAAATATATTTTTGATTAATTGATTTATTATTGGCAATATAAAATGAATAGGTAGAGGTATTATTTTTTTTTTATTTTCAAAATTTATGTGAATAAGAATGGAAATTGCCACAACGAATGGCACTATTGATTATGAGACCACCCTTTAATAGGAAATCTGATTTATTGCTCTCCCTTGAGAGAATGTGGTTTAGAGACAGAGAGAGGATGAAGGTGTCGACCTAGTGATATTAAGAGCCAACCAACCCCTCTGGTTAGATTCCGAACCATCCCATGAATTTTTTTTCATTTAATAGAATAATATCCTTCGAGAATTTCTGTATTAACTCATCCCTCTTCGAATCCAATCTCTTTTCTAAGAAAATTCATTATAAAGTTCTTTTTTTTTTTTTTTTTAATAATTAAGATTTTTTGATGTTTCCCGTTACATGAAGAGTAAAATTGAGAAGCCAAAATAGGGTGTTCACAAAGGACTTCCTGATTTTAAAATTAAATAACTCAAAAAGAAAGATGAATAGAAAAATGGAAAAATCGAATTGAGAAGTTTCGAAATTGGTTACAAATGTTGCCAACAGGTGGTTCTGAACGCTGTGATTCATATGGGTCAAGTCATGAATTACAAGAACTGCGACTATCTGATGACAATAATACCCGTATTCATAGTCGTTCCTTGGAGGAAGAAGGAATCCTTATACCTATACATTTATTTAGGCATAAGGATTCCTTATTCTTCAAGCAATGACTATGAATACGGGTATAAGCTAATTTTAAAACTTCTAACGTCAAGGAGAGATGTCAGCCATAATAGCACGGGGGTTTAATAAAACTCACAGAATAAGACGTTTCGGCTTAAATTTATTGGCCATCTTCAGGTATTGGAAATTGTACACATGTATCGTAAATTGATGAATGGGAAAGCCTGGTGCAGATAGATGAATGGAGGTATTTTCAGGCCAAATTTTAATACCAATATACAGTCGACGTTTTGGGGGACTCAACGCCTTATTATTATTATTATCATTATTTAAAACCACATTAGCCCTGATAAAGGGAGGCGTTGAGTCCCCCGAAACGTCGACTGTATAGTGGTATTAAAATTTGGCCTGAAAATACCTCCAGCATTTTCATCTCTCATTCATGTAACGTAAAGTAATATACTCATGTAATCAAATCAATCTTTTTCAATAATAAAAATTTTTCTTCATACAAATTGTATCTTTCCGGCGCAATAATAAAAAATTTTATTATAATTGTATAGCAGTCACATTTACAAGCAGCATTTTTTGTAGCAGATTTTTACTAAAACATATTTACTGATTCATTCTTCTTTCCAACATTTTTTTCCGAGTTAATTAATTTTAAGAGAGAGGAACTCGCTGGTGTAGTGGGGTAGGATGTCGGCTTCTACAAAGGAGATCCGCGTTCAAACCCTAGGCTTGAGGGATTTTTTCATTAAATAAAAATATTTATTTATTGTAAACAAATCCTCAAGCAGTTACTGGATTGGAATAATGGATCTCACCACAATAGCCCCCAGGCTGTGACATCTTGTCCTGTGGAAGGGACATAAATAAGGTTCTCTCTCAGTGGTGCATTCTTCGAAAGGAGTCGGCACTTCCTCCTCAAACTAGGACATCCTCTCTAGAATATAAGAGGTTGGATTAAAGGAACCGGAAATAAGGATTAGTTACTAGCTAGAATCGAACGCAGGAGGAGTAGTAGGCGATAGGAAATAAATTTATAACTTCACAGGGTGGCGGTAGATGGTCGGTTGGGTTTGAGGTGTGTGTCTTCGTGCACGAAAGCACCTCGGGTAAATAAACGGAGATCCCGATAGGAATTTCAAATAATAATAATTATTTAATTTTAAAACCAATGGTCTTTTGGTGGATACAGTATTTTATAATTATCGTAATATAATATTTATGATTATAATGAAAGGCACCATAGGCGTGGGCAGAAATTTTTGATGGGGGGGGGGGGGGTTCAAGAAAATTTTTTCAAACATTAAAAAAATTTAAGATTATTTTAGGGTATATATAAATCATTTTGGTTTTTTTTTTTTTTAGCTAGAATAAATTATTATATTTTACTTTCTCTTACCCTATATGAAATATAATTTGTAAAACATATAACCAAGTATTTATTAATTTAAATAAGCGAAAAATGTGGGTACCGCCGGGAGTTGCACCACGTATCTTGTCGATTTACGCTCAACATGCCCTACTGTTGGACCACAGTACGCACTCGCTTATTTAAATTATGATAGCGATTATAATAAGCGAGTGCGTACTGTGGTCCAACAGTAGGGCATGTTGAGCGTAAATCGACAAGATCCGTGGTGCAACTCCCGGCGGTACCTACATTTTTCGCTTATTTAAATTAATAAATACTTGGTTATATGTTTTTCATAATTACCTCATGGACCAACACATGATATATATAATTCTTTAAATATAATTTGTATTATAAAGCTTAAATATCTAGTCATGGTTTGGGTCCCATGGGGGGGGGGGAGGGTTTGAACCCCCAAAACCCACCTGGCTACGCCTATGAAAAGCACATAAATATTTTGTAATATTCTTAGGTGTTAACAACTATCATCTAAAAAAACCTTTAGTCTATTATTATTAAAATCAATTAAAGATTTTTTTTAATTTTTACTTGTTTGTGTAAATAATTAATAGAATGGAACTAAAAACCTTTCAAATAAACCAACAACTTGTTTATTATTAATATTTTTTTTTATTAATTAAGCAAAAAAAAAAGATCTAATGAGAAATCAGAGGAAATTTGTTTTCTTCGATAAACTTTTAGAAATCCAACTCAACAAAGTTTAATAGCAGTTCAAAAGGGAGAGCAATATAATCAAGGAAGCGTAATAATGTGCGACTTAAAGTTGATTTCACCGCCCCCTTTTACATTTCTCCTACAAACATTCAACGAAACTTTAACATCATGTTAAATATAATATGTCATAATCATCGTGGTTTTAGCCTCATCCTTGGCTAATTTCGGATTTGGATTTGTTAGTGGTAGTGGATGTAAACAAGCAAGAAGGCAAAGGTCTCTCTCTCTCTCCTCCATCTGTGACAGATGGACAATTCCCCCAAATGCTGGTCACTTGCTGCTAGGATTTGCAATTAAGGCTGATGTTATTTAGCGAATAATCAATCATTCTTTACTAGTATTAGACATCTGGTGTTTTAAAAAGAAAGGAACTAGAATTTTGCAGATTTCACTACTCCTTTTTGAGAATTATATGAAGGGTTCAGAGCAAAAGTGAACAAAGTCCACTTTTGAGAAAAAAAGTAGGAAAGAATTTACTGTAGTAAATTCAAAGGGGCGCTCTCAATGTGGATTTTCTTGACATTAAACATTTTAATAATGGTTATTTCTCCATATTTAAGAAAAAATGGCCACATTTGTTTACATTCTGATGAATATAAACAAATTGAGAGGTTAAAAGAAGTTAAGTTATTTCTCCATATTTAAGAAAAACCAGTGCCTGCTTGAGGATTTGTTTGCATAGAATATACAAATGCAAAGAATACATAAATATTTCTCTATACATTTCCTATGGGAGAAATCGTAACTTTAAGAGTTAATAACACAAAAATTGGAAGTGCTAGGGACCAAAACGTATTCCCTGAACCAGTTTTTTATGCTGAATACGTATATGTAATTATTATTTTCCTACGACCTTTAGTTCAGGGAGTACTTTTTATGCGTACAGACAGACAGACACCGGAGTCTCTGCATAAGCTCTCTCCCCTTTAGTACTACTTACAGTGAGAGCTAAAATTAATCAAAGTTAAAGCCTTAAAAATTAATTCCTCATAAAATATACAACATTTAAAGGAAAGTGAAGAAAATAGACTTTATTTCGGCCCAAATTATTTATTTCCTATGTCAACGTTTCGGGGACTATAGGCCTACGTCACGCATCCTCAGGACAAAGGTTAAAAATCTTTCGTGCCTCCTGCACTCGTGAAATAAATACAACAATTATTTTATTGTCTGAAATGATGGCTGTATTTCAGGCTTCAGCTCATCATATAACATTGACTCACAAGGAGTCCCCACGGGTTGTGGGTCACCGATTTTTTCAAACTCATAGGATTTGAAGATTAGTATCTGGACATCAATTTCCCAAAGCAGTACGATGCACTACTCAAGAACACTCAAGAAAATCGACTTTGAAGACGATCAAGATTTCCGAGTTGTTTAAGTTTGGATAATTTTATTTATATGTAAACAGTGCCTGGTAGCCGTGCGAGTAAGCGCAACAGTCTAGTAAACAAGGAGTCGCTGGTTCGATGCTTGTTCGGAACATTTTTTTTTTTTTAATTTCAATTCTCTATCCGCATATACAGTATCTCTCATATTAACATTTATAAAATTGAAATTAAATTAACAAATATTTTTTCAATATAAATTAACATCTTTTATTTTTAATTACCACTCGTTACACACTGAAAATACGAATATTTATAATAAATTGAAATTTGGTATAAAAATTAAAAACTCTTATACTACTAAAAACTATCAGTTTTCACCGCCATGTTGTTTTATCGACTAAAGTCTTATATGGCCTAAGTTGCCGAAAAGACTGTCTGCATGTGTGTGTGAGTGTTTAAAAAAAAAAAATATATGAAAATATATGCAACGAATCGTCTTATTTAACAATAAGATGTTTTTAATTTTTATACCATTTTTTCAATTTATTATAAATAATCGTATTTTCAGTGTGTAACGAGTGGTAATTAAAAATAAAAGATGTTAATTTATATTGAAAAAAATATTTGTTAATTTAATTTCAATTTTATAAATGTTAATATGAGAGATACTGTATATGCGGATAGAGAATTGAAATTAAAAAAAAAAAAATGTCCTGAACAAGCATCGAACCAGCAACTCCTTGTTTACTAAACTGTTGCGCTTACTCTCACGGCTACCAGGCACTGTTTACATATAAATAAAATTATCCAAACTTATACAACTCGGAAATCTTGATAGTCTTCAAAGTCGATTTTCTTGAGTGTTCTTGAGTAGTGCATCGTACTGCTTTAGAAAATTGATGTCCAGATACTAATCTTCAAATCCTATGAGTTTGAAAATCTGGTGTGACTGGCCACAGCACACAACTTTCTCTTACCCTTCGGTAAGAGAAAGTTGCGCACTGTGCTGGTCACACCAGATTTTTTGTGTCGAGATATATTTAGTTTCCGATAGCATCTTAGTTTCAAACTTGCATTTTAAATGTTGACTGCTTCAAATAAACTATGGTTATTTTTAAAAATTTTAATCTCATATTTGGACATTTTATACACAATATAGAATCGTAAATAAATACAAAATTTCATAAGAATTGGAAAAAAAAATTTTAAATGCCTAAAAAGTTCTAAAGGGGACCCCCCTTTTGAATCGAAATTAACATACAAATCCCTATAGGAAATTAACATTGGGCCTATGCGAAGATAAGGTGGAAAGGGAATTTAAAAAGAGTAGAGAGAGACGATAATGTTTGCAAGTGAGAGAGAGACATATATGTTTTCTTTGAAACAATTAAAGACACAAATAAATTAAAAAATAAAAATGGGAATTTAAATAATAATTGATTTTTAATCTAATAAAAAGAAAAAGATTTAAATTCCGTTACCATGGCAACCAGTTCTACTTTCCTATGAAGAACAAGAGTAAAGTGGTCTTCAGAAGATTTCAACGGCAAAATGAGAATATACATTTTAAAGAGCATCTAAAAAATAGTTCATTTATGAATTTTAAAAAAAATCCTTGGAGGGAATTTTGAGAAAATCGAAAAAAACTGAAAAAGTACATCAGTAAAGTACTAGTACTTTTTGGCCGATTTTGTTCAAAAGCTTATTTTGAGATTCTTCAAAGGTACCTAAGTTAAATATAAAATTTCAATCCGCTAGCTCAACTCCTTCATGCTAAAAAACTGGTCCACACACACAGACACACACACAGACACACATACACACACACACACACAGACCAATTTGCGGGACCCACTTTTTTGGACTCAGGGGACCTCAAAACATGTATATCCATCAAAATCTCGACATCGAATTTTTGACATGATCGCAATACTTTCTCTCTCTATATATTTACATATATAGAGGTAAGAGAAAGTAAAAAAATGTCCCGAACAAGCATCGAACCAGCGACTCCTTGTTTACTAGACTGTTGCGCTTACTCTCTCGGCTACCAGACACTGTTTACATATAAATAAAATTATCCAAACTTAAACAACTCGGAAATCTTGATCGTCTTCAAAGTCAATTTTCTTGAGTGTTCTTGAGTAGTGCATCGTACTGCTTTGGGAAATTGATGTCCAGATACTAATCTTCAAATCCTATGAGTTTGAAAAAAATCGGTGACCCACAACCCGTGGGGACTCCTTGTTAGAGAAGTTAGGAGAAATGGTTGCCATGGTAACAAAATATAAATATTTTTCTGTTTATAAATTTTTTACATCCTGAATTCTAATATATCGGCGGAAACTAAATATATGTCGACACAAAAAATCTAGTGTGACAAGCACAGAACACAACTTTCGATTACCGAATGTAAGAGAAAGTTGTGTGCTGTGCGCCAGTCACACCAGACTTTTTTAACACTTTCCTTTTTTGTTATTCCGTACCTTTCGGCCGAAAATTCGAGAAACGATGTTATAAGGCACTTTATTTATAAACGTTTGTAATTCCCATTAGCGGTAATTATGATGTTCTCACCCATAACTAAATCTACATTCAAATATTGAAATTAAAAAAAAAAAAAAAATTAAAAATTTTGATTATTTTTAATTTGGAGAGAAGAGATAAAAAATATATATGGATTTATGATAATGAGAAAAAATATCCGAGCGAGCCCGCCATGTTTATTTCACACAATTAGCATTCTGTATGTTTTAATGATATTTTTGTTGATTTTCCATTCATAATGCATACAGAATACTGATGTCGCTAATGGAACCCTAAATGCTTCATTTAAACATTTTTTTTTTTTTTTAAATATTACGAATCGACTTTAGAGAAAAAAATCTGGTGTGACTGGTCGAACATCATACAACTTTCTCTTGACGTTGGTAACTGAAAGTTTACTTAATGTCACCTTTTGTGTCAGTATTTAGTTTCCAAAAAAAGATACATTTTTTATTTTAAAAAGATTCACACTTTTTTCTCATTCACACTCACTCACACACACACAGTATTTTCGGCAAATTAGGCCATTTAAGACTTTAGACGATAACCGTTGTTAATATAGGTATTGTGGGTTCAGGCATTTCTATTTAAGCCATCTGGTATCCAAATGGCTTAAATAAAATCATCGGACTGCCTGGGTCCGATCCCTCGATTCCAGTACATTAGAATTCAATAAAAATTTGGGAAAATATTTATATTTTGTTACCATGGCAACCATTTCTCCTCTTTCCGATGAAGTACAAAAGTAAAGTGTGCTTCATAAGATCTCAAGGGCAAAATGAGAATATACATTTTAAAGAGCATCTAAAATATAATTGATTTTAGAATTTTAACAAAATTTTTGAAAAGAAAAAGACTGAAAAAGTGCAAGAGTAAAGTACTAGTACTTTTTGAACGATCTTGTTCAAAAGCTTCGTGTTACGTCCCATGGGGGTTCCTAACTTAAATATAAAATTTCAACCTCGTAGCTCTTTTTGTTGTTGAGATCAGACAGACTGACAGACAGATTTTGCGAAACGACCTTTTTTTGGACTCAAAACGTGTATTTCGTCGTCTAGATTAAGTGTGTAAAAATACTACTAATATTACTAAAGAAAGAAGAGTAATAAGAAATTTGACTAAAAGGAATTAGGATCGGTGCGAATTTTGAGAAAATAGAAAAAAACTGAACTCGAAAAAAAATTTATTTTTAATGTAAAATTTTAAAAATTAATACTTAAAAATTTGATTTGTATTTATATTCTGGCAAACAAGTACAGAATGCGCCTTTAAATTACCGAAATTAAGAAAAAATTGTATGTTGTGCGACGAGTCACACCAAATTACCCCCCCCCCCGAGAAACACCTCTGGATCCGCCCTTGGTAAAGTACTAGTACTCTTTGGTCGATTTTGATTAAAAGCTTATTTTCATTCGGTAACATCTGAGAGTTAAATAAAATAATTTTCTCTATTATATTGCGACAATATTTTTTCCGCCCATAATGCTTATAAATAGATCGTTCGTTGATTAATTAAGAACATGACTTTCAAATAATTATTCTGGAGGATTCATGGCAATTTGATAAATTTGCTGCCAACTTATAATTAGCTTAGAAAAACAAAAAATGTCATGTGAAGAAGAAGGTTTCTCACTCAATTGACATCCTTTTATGGGACACTCGCCTCGCCCGCTTATCCTGGGAAATGTATATCATAATTACCCTATTTGGTTTTTGAAATTAAAATTTAGGATAATAAATTTTCTCTTTTACTATATTTTTTTACGTATAAAATATTTTTACTTTCTCTTATCTCAATATATGTTAATATACATAGAAAGTATTGGATTCATGTCAAAAATTCGATGTCGAGATTTTGATGGATATACACGTTTTGAGGTCCCCTGAATCCAAAAAAGAGGTTTTCGCGACATGGTCTGTCTGTGTTCAATTTTAAGCATGAAGGAATTGAGCTAAGAGGCAGTGCCCTAGCGAGGGGTGGGCAAGGGGGGACATCATGCCCCTGGCGCCAAATGGTCCGCAAAACAAAAAATTGCTGGATATTGTCTCAAATTTAATGCCTAGCTTGTGCCTATGACTTTATTTATTTATTAATTTCCGAGTATATTTTACATATAATATTATATGGTTTTCGAATGGAGAAGGGGGGGGCCGCTAAAAAGGTATTGTGCCCCGGGCGCGAGTTAAGCTCGCTACGCCACTGCTAAGAGGCTGAAATTTTATATTTAAGTTAAACATCTCTCTGGAGCATGAAAATATGCTTTTGAACAAAATCGGCCAAAGAGTACTAGTACTTTACTGATGTACTTTTTCAATTTTTCTGAAAATTCGCTCTAACGATTTTGATTAAAATTTAAAAATCAATTATTTTCTAGATGTTCTTTAAAATGTATATTTATTGCTACTATGTCTTTTGTATTACTGTATTTCTTATTATGTATTTTATATTACTGTATTTTCTACTATGTATTTTATATTACTGTATTTCCTATCATGTATTTTATATTACTGTGTTTTCTATTATGTATTTTATATTATTGTAACTATTTTATTGTAAAGAGATTGTAAAAAAAAAAAAAAAAAAACGAGAATGGCGGGATGGCTACTGGCCGACAGCCAATAAATAAATAAAAAAAAAAAAAAAAAAATGTATATTCTCATTTAGCCCTAAAAATTGTTTGACGCTTACTTTACTCTTGTACTTCATAGGAAAGATAGGAGCGATGGTAACAAAATATAAATATTTTCCAGTGTTTATACATTTTACATCTTGAATTCTATCTAATACATGGCCCTCGGGCTTGGTGTAGGGTTTAGCACAACCTTGTATACCAAAAGTCGCGGATTCGGACCACAGGCAGTCCGATGATTTAATTTAAGCCATTTGGATACCAAATGACTGAAATAAGAATGCCTGGACCCCAAATATGTATATTAATCATTAACGGATATCGTCAAAGTCTTATATGGCCTGAGTTGCCGAAAAGACTGTGAATGAGAAAAAAAGTGTTAGTGTTAAAAAAAAAAATTTAATACATGTATATATCGGTATATATGTCGACACAAAAAATCTGGTGTGACAAGCACAAAACACAACTTTCGATTAAGGAAGGTAAGAGAAAGTTGTGTGCTGTTCGGCCAGTCACGCCAGATTTTTTGTATTTTTCTTGGCTGACTCCATTCTATATAATTAATACTCACAACCAGAATTTAGGAGAGGAACGTTTCAAAATAATTAAAAACTTTTATAAGCCTCTCGATTTTTGAATCGATAGACTGTATAACCAATTTTTTCTTCGATTATTTACTGGAGAGAGGAGGTGTAAGAAAAATATCAGATTATTAATATCATTATTTGTAATGAACTACAAGATTTCATTATGATATTCGAATTAAAGAGAGGATTTATATATGTAACGAATAAAAAATAAATGGAGAAGAGGAAGGAGTGGCGAGGGGGAGGGGGATCCCCTCCAGGGCATTTGTCGATTCTAATTCTCTTTCCCATTCATGGAGCTCTATTTCTTATCAAATGGATCCATCTGAGATCGCTTTTCATCCTGAGCTTATGCCATCTTTTAATGATCATAAACGATCTTGCCCTTTTTAAAATGGTATTGCAAAACTTTCCCATCGACAATTTAGTTAGTCTAATAACATCGACTAGAGTCATGTAAATTTTTATATATTCATAAAATATTGTTTATTGCGTAAAACAATGCTTCCTCAAATTTCATGACTCTCTTTTATTATCAGAGCTAGGGTGATGTCGGCTAGGGCTGGACGGTAAACCGGTAAAAATTTTTTTACCGAAAACGCTGGTAACGAACCTCTAATTCGGTAAAAACCGTTTTTTTTCGAAAGTCGGTAAAAACTTATTTTTTCGGACGGGAAAAAATTTTGGTTCCGCGAAAAAAAAATGTTCCGCGGCGGCAAATTTCTGTTCCGCGGGCGGCAAAAAAAATTGGCGTCTCTAAAAAAAGGTAAAATATTTTTTCGGACGGGAAAAAATTTTGGTTCCGCGAAAAAAAAATGTTCCGCGGCGGCAAACTTTGGTTCCGCGGGCGGTAAAAATTTTTACCGACTTTCGAGAAAAACCGGTTTTTTTTTCATTATCGAGGTCGGTAATGAAAATCCATTACCGTCCAGCCCTAATGTCGGCTAAGAGCTGTCGGTGTCGGTAAATTTGCTTTGCCGGTATTGACATAAAGTAAAATCATCCATAAAATATTCAATAGTATTTTAACTACAAAATCTATAAAACCCTCTTTAATTTTCTAGGTGGGTCTGTGACGACATATTTTTTGCCGTCACCCCACCCATGCCATTTATTTTTAATTTGTCTTTTTCGGCTTAAAAGACCATTTAGCCCCTATATTATATATACGCGTAGATTTGGTTATATACCTAAAGTTGACTTATTAGATTACAATTATTTTTGTAATTATTAAGTGACTGAATAAATTTTGGCCAAAGATTGGGAATTTGGAGAATATACCGAATTTCATAGATCTGGCTACTAGCGTTTTTACTAAAACGTGACGAATCATCAAAATCTTGATGTCGATTTTTCTGACGATTACAATACTTTCTCTTTATATTCTATACGAGAAAGTAAAAAAAGAGAAAAAAAAAATCACTTGTGTTTAAGCTGAAACTTTATATTTCTATGTATATCAACTATTTGCCTATTTTTAAGAGGTACCGCCTAAATGGACCCTGTTACGCATTAGTGTGTCAAGCGCCAGCTACCGAGTTTTGAGAAAATTAACATTAAAGTTTTTTGTTTTCATTGGATTATATATATTTTTGTTGTCAATTGTGCAAGTAACATTAAATATAAATTTTTTTAGGATTTTTCATAAAAAATACTATTAATTATAGCATTTGAAACAATATTCCGTGCTTAACTCAATTTTTAATTTTTGGCTCTTGACACACTAATGCATAACAGGGTCCGAATAAGAGTCGCTTTAGAGCCCAAGTTGTATTAAAATTTAATTTTCTCTATATTATGTATCTTTTATAAAAGCATAAAAATATATAAATATAGGCCAGATATAGGCCAAAAGGGGGATCAGCTGTTAGACTAGCCTGCCATCTATTGCAAGAATGCTGAAATAATTTGACAGATGAATTTTAAATAAATCATCTAAGTTTATTTTAAACATAATATGTGATTAATAATAACAATAAATTCATTTTTAAATTTAAAAAAAATTAAAGATTATTGGGGCAGATTGTTTTTTTGTATTTGCTTGATAACAAAAAAATCAATTTCTATAATCTCTTATGAATTTAATTCATTAAAAAAAAGCCGTATTGAAAAATTCCTTATAATAGTCTAGTTTTTTTTAAAGTACGTTTAGACGTCGCTCCTGAACCCCCTTAAATATTTAATCCCAGAATCAGAAAGGGAATTGCAAAAAATCTTCTAATATTATCACAATCATATCTTGCCAAAATGCAAATACTAGAAAGAATATAAAATAACAACTAAAGGCCACTTAATTAAAAACGTTACAATTAACACCTTTTTTTTTTTTAGAAAATAATTTTCATTTTTTTTTATATTTTTGTTTTATCTTTTTGGGGTAATAACATTAAACGAAACGAATAAAACTTTAACTGCACATAAAATTAACTAAGTGTGGTTAATTTTATTGCGTTAAACAAAGGTTCCTCAAATTTCATGACTCCCTTTTAGGGTTCGGCTCTTTTTTTTGTCAGCGATATCCACTAGAGTTGACTTAGTAGCTTAGAATTATTTTTGTTATTATTATAAAGGGTAGGTATAAAAATTAGAGATCATTTTCAAATGTTATAGCAGACTATTTAGAATAGTGCCTCTCAGATACATGTAAGGACATGTCCAAAAATATAACATGCATAGGTTCATTCTTAAATAGTAAAAATAAAATTTTCGTTATATCATAGTCTAGTCGAAATTTTTACATGTTATTTTGAGATAGTCTAGAATGTCTATCCTAAGTTTTCAACCTCGCGGACTTTATTCTGCTTTGGGGGGACTGGGGGAGGCGAAAATCTAAAAAATTGAACTGTTTTCAGTTTTTCGCTTATATTTCGTAAACTAAGCATATTATGTGCACAATAGTACTATACAAAGTTGGAGAGCAATAGATTTTTTAAAATTTGGTCCATAAAACAAATTTCTAGACCAAATATTAACCGAAATACGGCTGATCAAAGTTTCTATTTTTTTTAATTATATTTCGAGCAACTTTGACTGGTCGTATCTCGGTTAATATTTGGTCTACAAATTCGTATTATGTACATTATTTTAGCAAATTTAATGCTTTACAACTTTGTATTGGACTATGGTGTACAAAATATGATTAGTTTACAAAATATAAGCGAAAAACTGAAAAAAGTTAAAATTTTTGAAGTTTTTGCCTCCCCCCCCCCCTAAGATTGCACAGGGTCCTCGAGGTCGAAAACTTAGGATAGACATCCTAGAGTACTTCCATATAACTTGTAAAAATTTCATTAACTTCGGAATATTTTCCCAAATTCCCCTATCGACTGGACTACAATAAGAATAGTGGTTTACAAATAAAAAAAATTGAAAACCAATATAATAAATAGAAATAATTAAATAATCTCAATTGAAAATGAGAAATTGTTTTTTATATAATTGTGTGTATATATTATAATATACTCAAATATTTTAATAATAATAATAAGAATTGTTTGATACGCATTCAAATCTTTATTGTTTCAATTCAAGACAATAATGGTTGTCTCTGTTATTTATACTCTCTTTGGTATGTTTCACAATTATATAAACACAATTTAATTTAATTTCGTACAGAGTATAAATCACAGATACTCAACAAATGAGAAGGAGAAGAAGGGGAAGAGCAAGTCTACAGGGGAGGCGAGAATAATTAATATTTTAATGCATACTAAAATCTGTTTGGTAATGTAATACAGGAGAATGAATCTTTTTCACAAAGAGAAGAGACAGGGTTGAATGCTGATAGTGTCGAGAGAAACTGCCTTATTCTAGAACAGTGTTTTTCAATCTTTTTGAATACGCCACCTCTTTACAGTTGAAAAATTCTGGCGACCCCCTTGGTCCATTGACAGACAAAAAGTTATTAAATTAAAAGATTTTTCTTCCAGTAATAGAAAATCTTATAGAACTTTTTTGCCCTCGGGGCTTGGCGTAGAAGGTTAGCGTGCTAGCGCCTCGTATACTTAAACATCCGCGGGTTCGGGCCTAGGCAGTCAGACGTAGTTTTAATTAAGCCACTTGGATACCAAATGGCTTAAATAAGAATGCCTGGACCCCAAATAATATATATTTATAACTTGATTATCGTCAAAATCTTAAATGACCTAAAGTTGCCGAAAAAGACTGTGTGTATGTGTGTGTGAATGTGAAGGTGAATGAGAAAAAAACGTGTGTTTAAAAAAAAAGAAGACTTTTTTTAAAGTGAAACTTTTATTTATCCTTCAAATTTTTTCGCACTTCTATCAGGATGTCGCGTTACAAGCCGTGACGTCAAGAGAGCCGTGACGCTACAAGCCATGACGTCATAAGCTGTAACTTATATAAATAAGAAAAATTAGAAATTTAATATATAGGATGTATTATAAAAAAATAATTGTGAATTTAATTATTGTAATTTTTAAATTGATAAAATATAATTTTAAAAATAATTTTAAAATGTTTCAAATCTTCAATTGCTAAATAAATATTGTTCTCAGTTTTAACATGCGTCTATTGATTTCCCATTTTTCCAATTATTAAGTTAAGATTAAAAACGTGATTTTAATACCCTTAATTGAAAAATTTTCAGTTAAACGCCTACGATCAAGAAAAAAAGTTTCCGCTTGCATGTGGTTTCATAAAACCACACAATGATTTTTTTTAAACACACTTTTGGCATTCACACTCACACTCACATGTACATTCACACAGTCTTTACCGGCAACTAAGGCCCTATGGGGCTATGAGAAAGAAAACAAGAATATCCAGAGCTGACAAGGGAAGCTTTGAAATTATTAGAGCCATTTCGCCACTTCCTACCTGTA